>JAUJYZ010000685.1:380000-410142 GCA_033675265.1 Actinostola sp. cb2023
TCCTATAATATGTAGTTACGTATTATTAAAGTTATGCCCCCCCCCCCCCCCCCCTCGATTAAGCACCCCCCTTGACCACAAAATTTGAAATAAGCGCCTAGGACGCTTAATCGAGGAAATACAGTATACCATAAAAGTGAATAGCCAGCCAAATACATAACATTTCTTTTCAAGAAGAGACACGCTCGCGAAATGCGACACCATCTTGTTTTGCTCGAGGTGAATAGCCAATAATATTCCGCGGAGATAGAGTAGCCAATCAGAGCACACAAAAAGAACTGTATTCACTTGTGTGGTATAAACTAATTATTGTATATATTTCTTTTATTATATAAAATGTTGAAAATAGTGTGAATAAAATTGAAAAATAAAATTGAAAAAAAAATGAAAATAAATGAAAATAAAATGAAAAATAAATAAAAAATTAAATAAAAAAATTAAATAAAAATAAAAATTGAACTTGATTGCACTAGTCGCGTAGTTCTTTCTGGCTGCAGCTGTGCAGAGTGCCATCTGGTGAATAAATCCTTAAATCCAGTTGACAAGTTGACGCTGTTTTCTAAAGTCTGGTCCTCACTAGCGACATAAGCATAAGCACAAGCAACATATACAGACTCAGGACACCATTTATGCAATAGGTGTGACAAAATACAAGCACCGTTAATGAGCAATGTATTACTGAGTCTGTGTATGTTGCTTGTGTTTATGTCACTAGTGAGGATCAGGTTGAATACAACAGATACATGTAGTGCTCGATACATCTACTCTTTGAGCAACCGAGCCATGGCACATTTGAATAATCAGCCGCAGGGTCGTACATAAACTAAAATTCAAGGGGGGGCAGTACATATTTAACAGCAAAAAAATAACTAAAAATAGTACAGTTCTCAGTACTTTTTGGTATCTTTTTCACCCTGCTAGGGGGGGGCTGCCCCTGTGCTGTGTACAGCCCTGAGCTGTGACTGATTGCTCCGAGCGCAGCGAAATAGTCTTGACAACACTCGATCTTTTGGTATCCGGATTTCTGTCACGTGTTAAACGTTGGGCTACCTGTGATCTGAATGCCAGCTAGATTTTCGATCTTTTGGTATCCGGATTTCTGTGACGTGTCACACGTCGTCTACCTGTGGTCTGCATAAATTCGTGGCTATTTCGATGGCAATACAACAACAGTGTGATTTTTCGAATATTCATCATGTTAAACACAAGTTTATTTACTGCTGGAACTATTCATATTTGGTGACAAACGCTTCAGTGACATTTCGAGAGGACGCCAGTGTTCTTTTATTTGCTCAGAATTTGCGTATCCATCGCTCGGTGGACTTCTGAAACGATCGATGAGATGCTAACCGAAGGTGACATACATTACCTTGATATGATTGTCTTAGTAGAGGAGATATCCCAGATACAGAAACATTGTCCCTGAACTATTTACCCATTGTAGTTAATATTTTACAGTTAATAATTCTCACTAGCTTTGTCTACAGTTCTCAATCTTGACTGTCAGGACACACTAATGACTAATCATGTTTCGTATTGTTGTTGGTGTGGCTCAGCAGCACTTCCTTTGCATTATGCAACTGCTAGTTAAATCTTATTTGGTCCCCTAATTGTCAAACCTACTAACATCATTTTTAGAAACTATTCGAGACTGTAGTGCACTTATTTCACAAGGATTTCTAGGTCGAGTAACCCTCTGTTGTATTGTAGTAATAATAATAATAATAATAATAGTCATATGTTTCAAACGGTTTTCATGTTGTTATTTTCAAAAAATGGTCTAATAAAATCTCTATCATGACAATAAAACTAGTGGCTAAATTAAGCTATGGTTATTAAAGTGTTTGATTAAATATATTGACAATACAGACAAACACAATGAACACTACTGCAGGACACTTAAAATAATAAAATCTCTATCATGACAATAAAACTAGTGGCTAAATTAAGCTATGGTTATTAAAGTGTTTGATTAAATATATTGACAATACAGACAAACACAATGAACACTACTGCAGGACACTTAATTGAGGAAATATGGTATACCACACAAGTGAATAGCCAAATACATACATAAACTTTATTAACGTGTCAGGCTTCTAGCCTACCATAACATTTGATGCTGTTTTCCAATACAACATATACATGTAGTACTAATGATATATCTACTCTTTGAGCTTGGAATCATATGGAAAACAAGCATTTTCAGTAATCGCGCCCATATTGTGGAATCAACTGCCTGACAATATTATAAGAAGCTTGGAGTCATTGAATACTTTTAAGGCTGGAGTAAAGACGTTTCTTTTTAAACATTCATTCTAACATTTACATTAGTTTTTTACTGTCGTCTACTTCCATATAAAATCTAAAGTGATAGTTGGTTAACCATATCAATTCCTTTCTAACTTAAAATTTGTATACATGTATATATATTTTGTACATTTAACTTAATATACTATAGATATTAGTTTCATATATTTTATTATTACTAATATTGTTAAGCGCTATTGGTTTCTTAGTAGAGATAACACTATATAAATAAAGATTATTTTTATAATTATTATTATATGCACTTTCACTAAACACATATCTTGTTTATAAAGCTCAACGTAGGTTGCAAGTTGCCAGGCATTTCACACGTCAGACATAATTAGCTCTATACGCTACAGTAGGTAAGTGGTCCAATGATGAAATTAGCCATGCAATAATCATTTGCCTGCTATTCCTGATCCTAATGCATATTGTTACCATAAATACTGCTCTAATGGGATACACTTGTTAGTTTCTAGGACATTCACCAGTTGTGATAAGATAACACATGCTGTGGGCTAGATTAGAAACCAGCCAAGCTTTATCTGTATTTATGGATATCCACTACCATCAATAACATGTTTTTTTCCTCTTATGAAGGGCTAATGGCATCAGTAAATTCAGGGGAAAAAAATCTAAAAAATGAAAATTCGAAAATCTATTATAAATACTGTTAAATTTTCATCTCATATCTCTGTTCACTAAAAATAGACACAAAATATCTAACATGATGAATCAAGATTATCATCTTCACATAATCTATCATCTTCACTTATATATTATTTATAGAATAATTGTAAAGCACCATTGGACAGTGATGGAAATGGCGCTATATACAGTATACCAGTTCACAAGGTACCAGACAAATTTTTAACCATTGTACGTTTAGGCGTTCCATTCAGACGGAGCTGTGCTATCCAGACAAAAATTATATACAAAACTTTATACAATTAAAGAGACGGTTCCATGTAAACGGTGTGTACATACTGGTCAAATTTTTGAACGGTTAAAAATTCGTCCTGTACCATGTGAACAAGGTGTAAAAACATCCCCAAAATCTTTCTTTTTACAAAAATTGAAATGTGTGTGATTATGCTTTGATATTTTGAGCCTTAAATGTTTGAGATAGAATTGAATAATACAGATAACAAACTCACTCTTGGGGTATATGTACAGGTCCAAACTCTGTCTCAATAACCCAGTCACCCTGCTTTGGGTCATTCTTAAACTCAACATGCTTTTGTTCTTTGTGTTTAGAAGGTAAAGACATGTCGTCTTTTTGTTTACTCCGAAGCCATTTCTCCTGTCTACCCATCATCGGTGAAATACTTTACTTTAATCCAAGTTTATAAAAGTGCAATCCAAATGGCTTAGATTTACCAAGAGAAAGTTAAGTGTAATAGATCATGTGCCATTGTCTTTAACAAGGTTGATTGACTGGTGTGGTGTATGTCTTAGCGATGTTACCTAATTAGCAGAAAAGGTTTATGTACACGTATATTGATAGTTCTGGTCTAGTGCATATATTATATACCTTTCTGGGCAGTAGATTGTAAGCTATTCCATATAAGCTGTGAACTGATATTTTGAAATACAATCCACTACTAGCTGACCTAGTAGACATTTCAGTTGTAACTCCCATCAAATAGCACTCAAGGTATCAATGACTCCAGTGAAAATGGAGTTAGCATCAACCACCCAAGAATCTGCACATATTGGTACATTTTTCGCATCAATGAGCAAGTTCATCATTAAGAAATAATTGCGGTTAATTCATTAAATTTTTGACAAACTGTGTAAAAAAGGGTAAAAAAAGATATAATTTGACCATAAATTCCTGAACAGTTTGATATCTTGATGACTTCATTACCACAAACATGGGCCTTGGTCCCCTGTCACCACTTGGGGCTTTCAATGTCATCCAACTGGACATTTGTTACTAAACAATCTTATGCCTTTGTTGGAGGGATTTTTTTAAGAAAACCAAAAGGCCTGATTGGCTAAAGTAAAGGACTACAACTTGTAGTGGTAATGTCATCGTTGCGTGACACTCAGTTATACTTGTATTCATAAGAATAATCCTTAAAGACTGCAAAATGATTTTCGTTAAGTGTATAACTCAACGACATTCGCAAAGAAAACTTCCATACAGAGAAATAACAAAAATGAGATTTAAAAAAAAATGCTTAACAGATTATTTTGCATTTTAAGAGTTAACAGAAAGCAAGGATTAAGAGGCGAAGAAAGGTTTTACTCTTCGCGTTGCGAACTACGAACTCTTTGGATCACACTCAAGTATTTATACCGCATTTATACTATTACTAGTAACTAAATTGTTAATAATGAGTGATTCAAGTAAGAATGACGATAGTATATTGTTAGAAAAGAGAGCCTTTCACAGCAAGTATTCAATTCAAGCTGTCATAAAGAATATACAATTACCACCCATAATTCTTGTACAATCTTAGTGATTCTGCTCATTTGTGTATACATTTTTGGCGCGTTTAGCGTCTTGGTTTTGCGTCGTCTAATCCCTTCCACAGCCATACGGTACCACACACAGATCTAATTGTACTTCTATAGTTCAACAACTCAACTAGAAACTGGCCTCTCAGTCAGTAATGTGAACGAGTCGACTTGTTTACTTCTATTGAGTAAAGTACTTTTCACACCCAGTACGTTATGTATGTGATTCACTGCCTCGTTCATGGCCAAAACACCGCCATAAAAACACAACTAGGGGCTAGAGGAGTGTGTTTGTAGGAATACTGCCAGAGATAATGTCCTTACCTGGTACCAGCAAACGGGAATACGGCAAATTCCTTTACAAAATGCTGGAAGATGATTACTTATGATTACAAGGCCGCCATTCCATGCTTCAATACCTCGTGTCACGTGGCACATCGAGAGAGCCTGAGGCGAGCAACAATATTTACAAATTTTAAAACCTTCTTTTTTTTCACGAGAAAATTAAATTATTAAACCAAATAATTATATCTTTTTTCTGTATATCTAAAAAAGATTAACTAATTCATAAACCGAAAATAAATTATTAATAATTGTTTTATTTATAATAAAGTCTTGGAGTCACGTGACATGTTGACCATATGATCGCGGAGGACTGGGCTATGGCCATAACAACCAATGTAAACAAAATGGCGGAAGGATTGTCGTGAAATGAAACTCAAAAAATGCTTATTTAAACCTTGAAACACCCAGAAGAAATCGCTGAATAATGAACAGATGACAAGATCTATAACTATTCTGAGCGATAAGTAATTGATGTTGACATCAGGAGTATAGAAATGCCTAAAAAGACTGTGAAAGCCAAAGGGAAGAAAAAGGCGAAGAAGAAAAAGAGCAGTGCAAATTCTGAGGAAAACTTGACGCAGATTGGTAAAGTACCAAACAGAACCATGGTGCAACAGATGGCATCTGTCTCACTTAGTCCTGCAACCGTACGCAAAGCTACAACAAGAGATCGAGTAATGACTTGTTGCTTCCTCGTTTTAATTTGTTTGCTTGCTTGCTTGCTTGCTTGCTTGCTTGCTTGCTTGCTTGCTTGCTTGCTTGCTTGCTTGCTTGCTTGTGTGATTGCTTGCTTGCTTCCTTGTGTGATTGCTTGCTTGCTTGTGTGATTGCTTGTGTAATTGCTTGCTTATGTGATTGCTTGCTTGCTTGCTTGCTTGCTTGCTTGCTTCCTTGTGTGATTGCTTGCTTGCTTGCTTCCTTGTGTGATTGCTTGCTTGTGTAATTGCTTGCTGGTGTGATTGCTTGCTTGCTTGCTTGTGCTTGCTTGCTTGCTTCCTTGTGTGATTGCTTGCTTGCTTGTGTGATTGCTTGTGTAATTGCTTGCTGGTGTGATTGCTTGCTTGCGCTTGCTTGCTTGTGTGATTGCTGGTGTGATTGCTTGCTGGTGTGATTGCTTGCTTGCTTGTTTGTTTGCTTGCTTGCTTGTTTGCTTGCTTGTGTGATTGCTTGCTGGTGTGATTGCTTGCTTGCGCTTGCTTGCTTGCTTGCTTCCTTGTGTGATTGCTTGTTTGCTTGCTTGTATGATTGCTTGCTGGTGTGTTTGCTTGCTTCCTTGTGTGATTGCTTGTTTGCTTGCTTGTGTGATTGCTTGCTGGTGTGATTGCTTGCTTGCTTGTTTGTTTGCTTGTGTGATTGCTTGCTTGTGTGATTGCTTGCTTGCTTGCTTGCTTGCTTGCTTGCTTGCTTGCTTGCTTGCTTGCTTGCTTGCTTGCTTGTGTGATTGCTTGCTTGCTGGTGTGATTGCTTGCTTGCTTGTTTGTTTGCTTGTGTGATTGCTTGCTTGTGTGATTGCTTGCTTGCTTGCTTGCTTGCTTGCTTGCTTGCTGGTGTGATTGCTTGCTTGCTTGCTGGTGTGATTGCTTGCTTGCTTGCTTGCTTGCTTGCTTGCTTGCTTGCTTGTGTGATTGCTTGCTTGTGTGATTGCTTGCTTGCTTGCTTGCTTGCTTGCTTGCTTGCTTGCTTGCTTGCTTGCTTGCTTGCTTGCTTGCTTGCTTGCTTGCTTGCTTGCTTGATTGTGTGATTGCTTGCTTGCTTGCTTGCTGGTGTGATTGCTTGCTTGCTTGTTTGTTTGCTTGCTTGCTTGCTTGTGTGATTGCTTGCTTGCTTGCTTGCTTGCTTGCTTGCTTGCTTGCTTGCTTGCTTGTGTGATTGCTTGCTTGCTTGCTGGTGTGATTGCTTGCTTGCTTGTTTGTTTGCTTGCTTGTGTGATTGCTTGCTTGTGTGATTGCTTGCTTGCTTGCTTGCTTGCTTGCTTGCTTGCTTGCTTGCTTGCTTGCTTGCTTGCTTGCTTGCTTGCTTGCTTGCTTGCTTGCGTGCTTGCTTGCTTGCATGCTTGCTTGCGTGATTGCTTGTGTGATTGCTTGCTGGTGTGATTGCTTGCTGGTGTGATTGCTTGCTGGTGTGATTGCTTGCTGGTGTGATTGCTTGCTGGTGTGATTGCTTGCTTGTTTGTTTGTTTGTTTGCTTGCTTGCTTGTGTGATTGCTTGCTTGTGTGATTGCTTGCTTGCTTGCTTGCTTGCTTGCTTGCTTGCTTGCTTGCTTGCTTGCTTGCTTGCTTGCTTGCTTGCTTGCTTGCTTGCTTGCTTGCTTGCTTGCTTGCTTGCGTGATTGTTTGTGTGATTGCTTGCTGGTGTGATTGCTTGTGTGATTGCTTGCTGGTGTGATTGCTTGCTGGTGTGATTGCTTGCTGGTGTGATTGCTTGCTTGCTTGTTTGCTTGCTTGCTTGCTTGCTTGCTTGCTTGCTTGCTTGCTTGCTTGCTTGCTTGCTTGCTTGCTTGCTTGCTTGCTTGCTTGCTTGCTTGCTTGCTTGCTTGCTTGCTTGCTTGCTTGCTTGCTTGCTAATGCTTGCTTGCTTGCTTGCTTGCTTGCATTATCACTTCCCTATATTGTTGATTGTTATTACACCAACACAGTCACTATGGTTTCATCACTATACTATATGTAGTTTAACTGCTAAGCCCTAACAGTATTACATGTACTACTTTTGTTCACGATCAGTTGTCTCAAGCATTCTATGAAGAAGAGTTAAAGAAACAACAGCGATTTATGCGTGGAAAAATAAGCAGCAAGGCATACGAACATCTGACTCCTCAAGAAATCCGCGATTTAAAAGTAGTTTTTGACACATTTGACACAGACAGAAGTGGGTAGGTACATGTAAAGTACGGTCATTAAGTTTGTCAACATGTAATTAAAAAGTTTGTCAACATAAAGTATACTGGTTTCACACATACCCCACTCTGATCACTCACTCACTGATGGATGGTCTTGATGTGCTGAGGTCCATGGGAATGGGACCTATCCACAAGCAAGTGATGATCAATCAACCCCACTAAGAACATGTGCTCTTGAACGTTTTACAACTCCCCTAGATATTTACTGTCTTGTACATGTAAGGGGTACCAAATGGCCAAGGCGAGACTATGCGAGACCCAAGACAAGGCATATTTTTGCGAGTCTGAGACACTTTTTCACTGATTTCCTTTGTTTTCAAAATTCAAGACTCTAAGAGATGATGATGGCTTTTTGCGAAAAAGCAAGACTTCAAGACCCGCAAAATTTTCCGAGACTCAGACTTTTTGAGGGGACCATATCGACACCCCTACTGTAGGTGTATCATTTTGTATTCATGCACCAACGCTAGCATACAATGTAAATGTACTTGTAAGTACAAATGTAGATACATGTATCCCAGTTTGATTAAGTTTTCATGCATTTAATGTACATCCAAATTTTCAGTTCAATCGATGCAAGAGAACTACGCAAGGCAATGAGAGCTCTTGGATTCAAGATTTCACAATCCTCCATTCAAGGCATGATAGGTAAGATTTAGAACAACACAAAGACATCAACCATTCAATTGATTCACCAATTTGACACTCATGTTACGGTCACAAAAATATTCAGATATCGTTGTAGTTTTGTGGTACAAATTACTAATTTTCGTCTATAAATTATACCAAAACCACATTCTCTATTCGTTTGCTCACATTCAGGGCACCAAATAATATAACGAGTTTGATAATTTAGACGAAAATTAAGTTTGTACAGCAAAAAAGTTACCACAACAATTTCTGAACATTTTTGTGACCGTAACATGTACGGTAAGTAAACCCCCCCCCCCCCCCCCCCAAAAAAAGTAACCCATGTGAGCACTAGTGTCGTCAACAAGTCTATTGCAAACTTACCAGTCACAATAGCATCTTGAGTGATCATGTAGTCATTCAAACAATGAGTTGGCTTGTTACTATTGTGTATTTATTCTCTCTTTTTTTTCCAGGTGACTTAGATAAAGATCAGTCAGGGTAAGTGAATAGGGGTATTGAATGGTCGAGGCAAGACGCCGAGACAAGGCATTTTTTTGCGAGCCAGAGACGCTTTTTTACTGATTGCCTTTGTTTTCAAAATTCGAGACTCTGAGACAGCTTTTTGCGAAAAAACGAGACTTTGAGACACGCGAAATTTGACCGACATCTTGCAGAGACTCTGACTTTTTGCGGAGACCATTCGACACCCCTAATGAATGTTTCAGAAATTATTTCCGTACATCACCCATTATTCATGCTTTATCATCATCGTCATTATTACTTGGTTTCGATCACATTATTTGCTTCAAATGATGGGCAAACACTGTCCCTCCCCCCATGTGATATCAAGTACACATAGAGAGTTTTCTATTAGCCACTATCAAATCGAGTAGGGGACTGGGAATGAGTTTATTAAAATTAATGTAATTACGAAGTTAAGTTCATGACATGAAAGAGCATGTTGAAATTAGCATCTGTGCAAAGTTTGATGTGATTTGGGCGAATTCTGTCGGAATTATAAACTGTTGAAATTGTGTTGTCCAGCCAAAATTTTACAGTCAATGTATGGTTTGGATGGACAACGTAAAAAAATTACAGAGTTTGTATGGGAAAATAGTCATCTTTGATGCCCTCTAGCATCGTCAATATTAAGCCGAAGTTCACCAAACTTTCCAGACTAGCTAAGTTTGATCTGCTCTCTCAGAAAATGATGCCCAATTTTACTAGTATCAAATTGAATTAGTTTTACGGACTTGGTACCAGTCCCCTGCTCGATTTGGAAGTGGCTAATTGAAAAGTTGCAATTCAGCTGATGAAAATTCCTCACGAGATGGAAATGACGTCTATTGGAATATCAAATAATGTTTGGTGTTGTTGACGTCTAACATTGAGGTTCTGTTAGGGTTTTAGGATTATGAATTATTAGGGGTTTTTAGACAAGGGATACGGATTATTGCCAACTAAATTTAAAGATTATGGATTATTTGTGTTGCATTTTAAAATTACGGATTATTATCGGTCATTTATTTTAGGAATATATTTGTTTACAAAATTGGGATACGGATTATTTCCAAAATTTACCCAGGATTATGGATTATTCAGACCCCCCCCCCCCCCCTAACAGGGCCTCAACATGACTACCTGTGCTTCACTGATTACAAAACAAAAAAAATGTTGAAATCAAGCAATACAGTGTACTATGTAATCATACTGTAAGTTACATACAACAACTGTAAGTTACATCATCATCATCAGCAGCAGCAGCAGCAGCAGCATGATTACAGTATGTACAGGGCTCAACACTAACTTTTTGAGGTACTAGTCCTTGGGCTAGTGACTGTGGATAATTACTAGTCCCTAGGTCTAATTGATAAGATTTTCACTAGTCCACAGCAAACTTTCACTAGTCTGAGACTAGCAGACTACTGCTAGTGTCGAGCCCTGATGTATATACCACATACATGTACAGTGATGTACTCTCTATTTTATTTCAGGATGATAGAATTTGATGAATTTCTTGATTTTGTTGTGTCACGACAAGGAGATGGACGTGATGTTCATGATGAAATTTTACAGGTACATGTACAACACTGAGACATCTAACCTGTGTAATACAGTTACATGTAACTCTCTCTAAGATGGACACCAGTCTAAGCCAGAAACTTCTCTGAGACAGACACCTTTATCTGGTCCCTGCTGCACTGTTTTATAATAAATGCACTCTCTCTAAGACAGACACCTTTGTCTGGTCCCTGCTGCACTGTTTTATTATAAATGCACTCTAAGACAGACACCTTTATCTGGTCCCTGCTGCACTGTTTTATTGTAAATGCACTCTCTCTAAGTCAGACACCTTTGTCTGGTCCCTGCTGCACTGTTTTATTATAAATGTACTCCCTCTAAGACAGACACCTTTATCTGGTCCCTACTGCACTGTTTTATTATAAATGCACTCTCTCTGAGACAGACACCTTTATCTGGTCCCTACTGCACTGTTTTATTATAAATGCACTCTCTCTAAGACAAACACCTTTATCTGGTCCCTGCTGCACTGTTTTATTGTAAATGCACTCTCTCTAAGACAGACACCTTTGCCTGGTCCCTGCTGCACTGTTTTATTATAAATGCACTCCCTCTAAGACAGACACCCTTGTCTGGTCCCTGCTGCACTGTTTTATTATAAATGCACTCCCTCTAAGACAGACACCTTTATCTGGTCCCTGCTGCACTGTTTTATTGTAAATGCACTCTCTCTAAGTCAGACACCTTTATCTGGTCCCTGCTGCACTGTTTTATTATAAATGCACTCCCTCTAAGACAGACACCTTTATCTGGTCCCTGCTGCACTGTTTTATTGTAAATGCACTCTCTCTACATGTAAGTCAGACACCTTTGTCTGGTCCCTGCTGCACTGTTTTATTGTAAATGCACTCCCTCTAAGACAGACACCTTTATCTGGTCCCTGCTGCACTGTTTTATTATAAATTCACTCTCTCTAAGACAGACACCTTTATCTGGTCCCTGCTGCACTGTTTTATTGTAAATGCACTCTCTCTAAGTCAGACACCTTTGTCTGGTCCCTGCTGCACTGTTTTATTATAAATACACTCTCTCTAAGTCAGACACCTTTGTCTGGTCCCTGCTGCACTGTTTTATTATAAATACACTCTCTCTAAGACAGACACCTTTATCTGGTCCCTGCTGCACTGTTTTATTGTAAATGCACTCTCTCTAAGTCAGACACCTTTGTCTGGTCCCTGCTGCACTGTTTTATTATAAATACACTCTCTCTAAGTCAGACACCTTTTTCTGGTCCCTGCTGCACTGTTTTATTATAAATACACTCTCTCTAAGTCAGACACCTTTTTCTGGTCCCTGCTGCACTGTTTTATTATAAATGCACTCTCTCTAAGTCAGACACCTTTATCTGGTCCCTGCTGCACTGTTTTATTATAAATACACTCTCTCTAAGTCAGACACCTTTTTCTGGTCCCTGCTGCACTGTTTTATTATAAATACACTCTCTCTAAGTCAGACACCTTTGTCTGGTCCCTGCTGCACTGTTTTATTATAAATGCACTCCCTCTAAGACAGACACCTTTATCTGGTCCCTGCTGCACTGTTTTATTGTAAATGCACTCTCTCTAAGTCAGACACCTTTATCTGGTCCCTGCTGCACTGTTTTATTATAAATGCACTCCCTCTAAGACAGACACCTTTATCTGGTCCCTGCTGCACTGTTTTATTGTAAATGCACTCTCTCTACATGTAAGTCAGACACCTTTGTCTGGTCCCTGCTGCACTGTTTTATTGTGAATGCACTCCCTCTAAGACAAACACCTTTATCTGGTCCCTGCTGCACTGTTTTATTATAAATTCACTCTCTCTAAGACAGACACCTTTATCTGGTCCCTGCTGCACTGTTTTATTGTAAATGCACTCTCTCTAAGTCAGACACCTTTGTCTGGTCCCTGCTGCACTGTTTTATTATAAATACACTCTCTCTAAGTCAGACACCTTTGTCTGGTCCCTGCTGCACTGTTTTATTAAAAATACACTCTCTCTAAGACAGACACCTTTGTTTGGTCCCTGCTGCACTGTTTTATTATAAATACACTCTCTGAGACAGACACCTTTGCCTGGTCCCTGCTGTACTGTTTTATTGTAAATACACTCTCTCTAAGTCAGACACCTTTGTCTGGTCCCTTTATTATAAATTCCCTCTCTCTAAGACAAACACCTTTATCTGATCCCTGCTCTCTTACTAATGAATGGTGAAATTGGTTGGTGTTGATGAAGATCATGATGATCATGGTAGTAATGGTGATTATTATGATGATGATGGTGGTCAGGTGGTGATGATGATGATAGTGATGATGATTAAATTGATGGTGATGACATTGGTGATAATGATGTAATGATTGTGATGATGATGATAGCAGTAATTGTAATTCTGAAAGTGATGATGATGATGATATACAGTACATGTACATGTAATGATTGTAATGATGATGACTTAAAAACATACGCTAAAGAACATTTTACTCTCTTTTTCTGCTCACAGGGATTCAAAATGTTCGATACAGGTCAGTACTGTATGAATGAATGAATGAATAAACCTTTATTTAAACAGGGTTGTCCCTTCAGTGTATATAATACACTGTTATCAATAGGAGCCCTAATCAATAGTTATAAATAACAATAATAATAATGTATCTTATAGATGGGTGTCCATATGCTGTGGAATTAAGTGTATGTGTGTTTTCCCACCCCTTGTTAACATGCATACATGTGTATGTCTTTGCTTCACCCGTACAGTGTTACGTAATTACCTCTTGTACATCCACATCCTCCAGAATCCAATATGATTTCAGATTCAGATTTATTAGATTTCAGATTAGACTGCGAAACAGTCCCTACTTCTTCGCGAAACTCTGTCGAGAATAGTTGAAGGGTTTCGCGAAGAAGTAAGGACTCTTAAATTGCAGTCTAATTTCAGATTTATTTGGAATTAATGTTCTATTACAAAGATGAATATTCCATTGACCTGCAAATATCCATTTCTTTTGTAGATAAATCTGGTCACATTACTGTAGATAATCTTAAAAAGGTCTCCAAGCTATGTGGTGTAAAGCTCAATGATCAAGAACTTAAAGCAATGATTCAAGAAGCTGACAAAGACGGTGATAATCAGATTGACCAGGAAGAGTTTGTTAAAATAATGTTAAAGACAAATCTCTTCCCTTAGTAAATTTGACACAATAATAAAACAAATGGAATAGAAGTAGCTTGAACCAATACCACAAGTTCATGTAGCTCACAGTCCTTTATGTACTGTGAATTTTAAAGTCTAAGCAAAAAACTCAACAACTAATCAAGCATTTTGACAAGATTATAATAAATTATTGAAATAAAAAATAAAAATAAAAGACATTCATATTTAGTTATCATAATTGTAGAGTTTTCATCATTTTACATTTTAACATAGTGTAAAAAGTGTATATCAATTGAACTTTTTTTATTTTGAAAATCGATTAGATATGAAGTGAATAGTGGGATGTTTCAGTATTTTGTGATTTGAGCTTCGCATTTGCGAGTTATAAAGGTTTGAAATCGTGATATTGTAATTTGATGAGGTCAGATTGTTTTTAATTTATTATACAAAAGCGCCCTTGTGCAAATTACTGACATGTTTAATCTGGCAAAAAGTTTATACATGATGTTCAACTTTTTTTTTGTATTTCAGAAAAGAAATTAGCATAACTCGCAAATGCAAAGCTCAAATCACAAAATACCGAAACATCCCACTATTCACTTCATGTGCAATTGATTTTCAAAATAAAAATGTTGAATTGATATGCACGTTGCAATATTTTATATACAACTATTTCAAAAAAGGTTAGTGAAGGTTATCTTACATACCAATACCAACGCAATACAGAACCGACATTATTTACATATACACTCAATTGCAGAAACGTTGTAGTATACATTTATACATATATACAAATATCTAATGAGATGCAAAATGTTAAACATGCTAAAATACAACTGTTTAAGCACAAAATAGTGCTGCAAATTATTGTGTTGTCCTTACTAGATGCGATACTAATCTAAAATTGATGTTTCAGATATATTAGAAGAAAATAAACGATGTTTCGCACTTTGTATCTCATTAGACTGATATCTTGTATCTCATTAGATATTTGTATAAATGTATACAAACCTTCACCAACCTTTTTTGAAATAGCTGTAAGCGCTATATATAAGATTTGCATTATTATTAAGTTTATACTTCTGCTTATTACTTGGGCTTCCTGTGGAATGCCCAAGTCTAAGATTACAGACGGTTATTTTTGTGTTTCTACGCCAAATCTGCAAGTGGTCACCATAGCGCATGCGCATGCTAATCTTCTCTGTATCGTTCCAATTTTTGAGTATACAGAAGTTGTGGTCAGCAGCTTATCAACGAAATTCAAGATGGCAGACGTACGTAACGATAAATCAAATCACCAGCAGCATTCAAAAAGGATTTTGCCGTGCTTACTTGCTCGAGCCAGTCGAGTCGTTCATTAATACTGCTTAGTAAATATGCAAATATCCTAGAGAATACTTTTTGGCCTTGCAATTCTGTCTGAAAGTGTATTTCTAACAGATGTCTGTGGCTTAACTGGATCGTAATTTTATTGAGTTTGTGAAATCGTTTCTTGCAAGGTAATCGAAATGTGCTTCGCCATGCAGCTGTCAGTTAGGATTGTGAGTGTTGAAGCTAATTACGTATGTATGCTCTACTGAGTTACGCAACGAGTGACTTAAATTCTGCAAGTAATACATGTAGGCTAAAACTACTTCTGTATGATGATACAAGCTATTAGGTTTCACCACAGGTAGCCCAAACGTAGAATCAGTGGACCGTGACGTCATTGAATATTCGTTTGACCGTTGGATTTTCGAATGGATTCAGGAATGAGCTCTTAGAAAGACTTCAAAGGATATGAGATTCTGAAACATGTCTTCATAGCAGTAGTCTGATAATTAAAGAACACTTTGGTGTAGAAATCTGAGCAAGAAATTGTGTTTTTGAGTGGTTTTGAGCGATTCGAAAATTCACCCGTTTCTAGCATACATATAATTAGGAAAGGTTTGCAACTCCGGCCACCAAATTTGCACGACCACTGTCGCTAAAAAAATTATATCTCCAAAACTACGCAAGCAACAAATACTGCTTTCCCATCACACATTTGCAAATAAATAATCTTTACAATGAGCTTTTGTTCAAATTTTTAGGTCCGCTATATGTCGAGAAATAATTTGTTGAAGTTGGGCCAGTCGACGAAAAGTTCGCCGTGGCCATCCGCAGGCATCAGCTGTGTTCCTAAACCTTACTGAGGGAGGGAGGGACCCATAGATTGTTTTACAAATATGTCCTCAAACAGATACCAAATGCTATATAATTTGAATTTACTCACGGCATATGTTTTAATCAGTATTACCCTGGGCATATTTCATCTTTCTGATTTTCGATGAGTCTTTTGCTTTTAGCTTTTGGTAACAAATCTATAGGTCCCTCCCTCCCTCAGTAAGGTTTAGGAACACAGCTGATGCCTGCGGATGGCCACGGCGAACTTTTCGTCGACTGGCCCAACTTCAACAAATTATTTCTCGACATATAGCGGACCTAAAAATTTGAACAAAAGCTCATTGTAAAGATTATTTATTTGCAAATGTGTGATGGGAAAGCAGTATTTGTTGCTTGCGTAGTTTTGGAGATATAATTTTTTTAGCGACAGTGGTCGTGCAAATTTGGTGGCCGGAGTTGCAAACCTTTCCTAATTATATGTATGCTAGAAACGGGTGAATTTTCGAATCGCTCAAAACCACTCAAAAACACAATTTCTTGCTCAGATTTCTACACCAAAGTGTTCTTTAATTATCAGACTACTGCTATGAAGACATGTTTCAGAATCTCATATCCTTTGAAGTCTTTCTAAGAGCTCATTCCTGAATCCATTCGAAAATCCAACGGTCAAACGAATATTCAATGACGTCACGGTCCACTGATTCTACGTTTGGGCTACCTGTGGTTTCACATTTAAAATCTATCAAAACAGCTTTATTAAGAAGCCCAAGTTCACGCTAGTAGAGCGTCTAGTTTATAGTTATGATTATTGCCTGCTCTTTTTCTAAAGACTTTCTGGATTTTTTAGATGACTTTAGCCGGATCTACACGAACAAGTTTTCCTTGACAAAGAAGAATTGACAAATTTTTGTCATCTACACGAGCAAGTTTTCCTTGACAAGGAAAACTTGGCGATGTTTTTGTCGTCTACACGAGCAAGTCTTCCTTGTCAAGGAAAACTTGTCAAGGAAAATTTGCTCGTGTAGATTCGGCTTTACTGATTGAGATGGTTTTGCTAAAGGTTGAGTGCCTTTTTATCGATATTAAACCCTGAGGTGTTTTCATTATATTCACAGTACGCTTTCTTCGTTTAACCCTCTTTTAAAATTAAAATCTTTTAAAATTAAAATCTCTTGAGTCAAAACTTCCTTCTCTTTTCCTTCCTGAAGTTTTTACGTCAGGCAGATACGTGTTGGGCCATATATGAACACAACTTACCAGCAGATGCAAGGAAATAAATCATAACATCAAAAAAAAATCATAACATCAAAAAAATAAAATTTAAAAAAAATCATAACATCAAAGAATTTGAACTGAAGAATTTTTACTAGTAAATATCGTATAAAATTCAAAACGATGGATATTTGGTTTCCACACTTTCTTAAATACCCTAATTCCAGTTCTCCAATCTTTTATGTTGTTGTTGGGAAAATCTGATGAAAATCTACAATTGAATTCACAATTTTCACGAATTTACAGAGTGCTCAAGCAAAAATCCACAATCCCGTTTTTCGAGCATGCACTCTGAGCACAATGGGAGGTTTTATGTCATCTTATTGACATCAAAACCTCAGTGACGTAAGTGGTTTGCTGACACGTTAAGTCCCGTCGACACTACTAGTCTGTTTTCGTTTGAAAACGTGGCATGCTTTTCTATGCGTTTTTACCGAGCGTCCACCGACTAAACGATCGAAAACGGAGATCTATGAAAACGGTCGAGGTTTTCGAAAACGCTTTCAAAGCGGAGACTTTTGAAAACGCAGCCCTATCGTACTAGTATTAGTGTGGACGGCGAAAACGGAGGCTTTTGAAAACGCTGACGTCACACCTAGAGTTCTCGGTGTACACAAACAGAAGTGAACAGCGGATTCAAAAACGCTAGTTTTCGGTCAAAGAAAAACGGAGGTTTTCAAAAACGGATTAGTGTGGACGAGGCCTTAAAGTCTGTGTCTAGTAACTGTTATCGAAACGTGTATTGATATTTTATTATTGCAGAATTGAAAAGGAAATTGTGTTGCCTTGGTAACATGTGGACGTGGTTGGAACACGTAATCAAGACTTCCGTGTGATTGCACATAGCTTAAATTAATAATTTAGCAATAAAATAATCAATGAATTTCCTACGTGCACTTTGGGATGTTTATAGTCCGTACATTTTCGTCCAAAATGGCCATTTTTGGTGATCTGGGTATAGCGCTTTTTTATAGCCCATGCAAAACTAGTAAAAAAGTAAAATAAGAACCAGTTGAACCAGTAGAAAACTGGGTTTATTCGAGTCATAGAGATTTAAAAGAAGAAAGAAAGAGAGAAAAAGGAGAAAAAGCCAACAAAAAAAAACACCTCCGGGCTGGGATTCGAACTCGCGACCCTCACGTTAACATCAAAGGAATGCCGATTTTTTTTACCAAAAAAGGATCATACTCCCAGACTTTAATGCTGAGTCACCGTATGTTACGTATAGGACGAAGATTTCGGCTTCATCCGCGCTATCGGGCATTAACACCAATCAGCCTAGCAGTCAAAGAGGGAGGGAACAGTCGGATCCTAGACCCACTAAATAACTGCCACTTACCACTGCGCTATCGTGCACGCTTGTTGATTTGGAGGACAAAACAACCTAGTGTATCCTGCAATCATTTTTTTATGGTTTTGGTTTGTTCCCGTGATTCCTCTCGGGTTTAGCACACTAAAGACGCTATCATTGTCTTCTTTGTTGTTGCTGGTCGGGAGCCCATATTATGGGTTCCTGGTTGGTGTTATAGTTATTTTATGACAATATAAGCCAAAGATTTTTGAAGCATAATTTTATTCACTAAAAAAGTTCAATTATAAAAATATACTTTTCTTTAAAGCTGTGTAGCATTCCAATAACAATGTGAGAGCCCGGGACTAATACTACAAGCCGAGTAGGAAACATCGAAGGAAAATAGCAAACTTTCATACAGCAAAGCTCAAAACTTTGTAAATGAGGTAAGTAAGCATGCTTTCCAGTTCGTGCTTCAGAGACTTGTTGTCTTCAGTAGCCAACCATTTCGTCTCCATCACTGGCTTGCATTTGACAGGGTCTCACTGGCCTGTCGACTTTATCGCTTGCGGCGGCATCGTAGATCATCTTTCTGGTCAATCTTTCAGGCTATGTCGGTTAGAAAGCAATCAAAGAAGAAAAATAAACGGCAGAGAAACTACACATTTTCGCTCATACCCAACTCGCGTCTTCCTGGTCAGGTGTTCGTGCAGCTGCACAAAAGTCCTGGCTATTGTTCTATTGTCGTTCAATGTATTGTTTTTGCATAAAAAACAATAGCCAGGACAATTTGTGCAGCTACACGAAGACCTTGCCGTCTTCCAGGCGCCTATCCGTTTCTTGAGACGTGAGCCCCGGGACATGAGTCAGCGGCAATGATATACTGAATTAATTAGGTTGGTACTTTATGTATCATAAATATATTGTATTTAACATATGTCTTTATGGTATCTATATATTCTCATTGTTTCCCCTGTGTTCCCCAGTATTCCTATGTATTCCTATGTATTCCCCTGTATTCCCATGTATTCCTATGTATTCCCCTGTATTCCCATGTATTCCCCTGTATTCCTATGTATTCCCCTGTATTCCTATGTATTCCCCTGTATTCCCATGTATTCCCCTGTATTCCCCTGTATTCCCATGTATTCCTATGTATTCCCCTGTATTCCCATGTATTCCCCTGTATTCCTATGTATTCCCCTGTATTCCCATGTATTCCCCTGTATTCCTGTATTCCCCTGTATTCCCCTGTATTCCCCTGCATTCCCCTGTATTCCCCTGTATTCCCCTGTATTCCTATGTATTCCCCTGTATTCCCCTGTATTCCCCTGTATTCCTATGTATTCCCCTGTATTCCCCTGTATTCCTATGTATTCCCCTGTATTCCCATGTATTCCCCTGTATTCCCCTGTATTCCTATGTATTCCCCTGTATTCCCCTGTATTCCCTTGTATTCCCCTGTATTCCCCTGTATTCCCCTGTATTCCTATGTATATTCCCCTGTATTCCCCTGTATTCCTATGTATTCCCCTGTATTCCCCTGTATTCCCCTGTATTCCCCTGTATTCCCCTGTATTCCCCTGCATTCCCCTGTATTCCCCCTGTATTCCCCTGTATTCTCCTGTATTCCCCTGTATTCTTATGTATTCCCCTGTATTCCCATGTATTCCCCTGTATTCCCCTGTATTCCCCTGTATTCCCCTGTATTCCTATGTATTCCCCTGTATTCCCCTGTATTCCCATGTATTCCCCTGTATTCCCCTGTATTCCCCTGTATTCCCCTGTATTCCCCTGTATTCCCCTGTATTCCCCTGTATTCCCTTGTATTCCCCTGTATTCCCATGTGTTCCCATGTGTTCCCCTGTATTCCCCTGTATTCCCCTGTATTCCCCTGTATTCCCCTGTATTCCCCTGTATTCCCCTGTATTCCCCTGTATTCCTATGTATTCCCCTGTATTCCCATGTATTCCCCTGTATTCCCCTGTATTCCCCTGTATTCCTATGTATTCCCCTGTATTCCTATGTATTCCCCTGTATTCCCCTGTATTCTCCTGTATTCCCCTGTATTCCCCTGTATTCCCCTGTATTCCTATGTATTCCCCTGTATTCCCCTGTATTCCCCTGTATTCCCCTGTATTCCTATGTATATTCCCCTGTATTCCCCTGTATTCCTATGTATTCCCCTGTATTCCCATGTATTCCCCTGTATTCCCCTGTATTCCCCTGTATTCCCCTGCATTCCCCTGTATTCCCCTGTATTCCCCTGTATTCTCCTGTATTCCCCTGTATTCTTATGTATTCCCCTGTATTCCCATGTATTCCCCTGTATTCCCCTGTATTCCCCTGTATTCCCCTGTATTCCTATGTATTCCCCTGTATTCCCCTGTATTCCCATGTATTCCCCTGTATTCCCCTGTATTCCCCTGTATTCCTATGTATTCCCCTGTATTCCCCTGTATTCCCTTGTATTCCCCTGTATTCCCCTGTGTTCCCATGTGTTCCCCTGTATTCCCCTGTATTCCCATGTATTCCCCTGTATTCCCCTGTATTCCCCTGTATTCCCCTGTATTCCTATGTATTCCCCTGTATTCCCCTGTATTCCCCTGTATTCCCCTGTATTCCTATGTATATTCCCCTGTATTCCCCTGTATTCCTATGTATTCCCCTGTATTCCCATGTATTCCCCTGTATTCCCCTGTATTCCCCTGTATTCCCCTGTATTCCCCTGTATTCCCCTGTATTCCCCTGTATTCCTATGTATTCCCCTGTATTCCCCTGTATTCCCCTGTATTCCTATGTATTCCCCTGTATTCCCATGTATTCCTATGTATTCCCCTGTATTCCCCTGTATTCTCCTGTATTCCCCTGTATTCCCCTGTATTTCCATGTATTCCCCTGTATTCCTATGTATATTCCCCTGTATTCCCCTGTATTCCTATGTATTCCCCTGTATTCCCCTGTATTCCCCTGTATTCCCCTGTATTCTTATGTATTCCCCTGTATTCCCCTGTATTCCCCTGTATTCCCCTGTATTCCCATGTATTCCCCTGTATTCCTATGTATTCCCCTGTATTCTCCTGTATTCCCCTGTATTCCCTTGTATTCCCCTGTATTCCCCTGTATTCCTATGTATTCCCCTGTATTCCCCTGTATTCCCATGTATTCCCCTGTATTCCCATGTATTCCCCTGTATTCCCATGTATTCCCATGTATTCCCCTGTATTCCCCTGTATTCCCCTGTATTCCCCTGTATTCCTATGTATTCCCCTGTATCCCCCTGTATTCCTATGTATTCCCCTGTATTCCCCTGTATTCCCCTGTATTCCCCTGTATTCCTATGTATTCCCCTGTATTCCCATGTATTTCCCTGTATTCCCCTGTATTCCCTTGTATTCCTTCTAACATCCATTTCTCCACTTGTCACTCTAGCTTTTCTACATACATTCTACTCCTTTCCTCTTTCTCTCATTCTTTTAACATCCATTTTCGATTTTTCACGCCACATTTCTACATACATCCCACTTTGTTCTTCTTTCTCCTTATTTCTGTCATCTATTTCTCTACTTGTCACTCTAGTTTTTCTACATACATTCTACTTCCCTCTTCTTTCTCTCTAGCTTATTTCTATCATCTCTTTCTCTACTTGTCAGTCAGTTTTTCTACATACATTCTACTTCCTTTTTCTTTCTCCTATTCATCTCACCCTCTTTAATCCTCTTCCTTTTAATTAATTAATTCCGTGTTGTGTTCCACCTTTCCTTCACTTTGTTTTCGTTCCTTTCGCTCCCTCCAGCTCCAACCCTCACATTCACTCTACCTACCACCCTTCGCCCCTTGTTTCTCCCTTTGTCCCATGTCCCAACCTTCTATTCCAGCTTCCTCTCCCCATAATTGTGGAACTCATGCCCTCCTTATCGACATTCTCTCCCTCGTCCTTTTCCCCAAGCGCCCGCCCATAAATCCACGCCCTCATCCATTCGCTTTTCTCCCATTTCCCAGCTCTCCCACTCCTATAAATTTACAATCTCATCCATTTCCCATTTTACCACGAACCTCCGCCCTCCCTCCTATATCTCTTCAGAGATTTCAGTTCGATTGACTTTGAAGAAACGGAAAATGCCACCTTCAAACCTCTTTATTTGTGCTTGAATTGCCAGCTTATTCATTCCTTACATATTCGTCTTTGATATTCCGTTGGTAGGTTTTTGATTTGTATTTTAACAATGCAGTAAAAAGCAAAAATGTATCAAAATCATGCTGTTTTTCGCCTAAACAAGACTCGCCTCATCTGCATATGTGAAACAATGACCTTTTGTATAACATAAGTTTGATATGTATAGGAGGGGGAGAGCTGGGATACGGGAGAAAAGCGAATGGATGAGGGCATGGATTTATTGGCGGGCGCTAGGGGGAGAGGATGGGGGAGAGATAAATAGGGCGTGAGTTCCACATTTAGGGGAGAGAAAGTAGGTAGAGTGAATGTGAGGGTTGGAGCTGGAGGAAGCAAAAGGAACGAAAGCAAAGTGAAGGCAAGGTGAAACACAACACGGGATGAATGAATTAAAAGGAAGAGGATTAAAGAGGGTGAGATGAATAGGAGAAAGAAAAAGGGCTCTTAACTTGGTGTTGCAAGGCACCAAACCTGAACCTGCTTGATCGACATTCACATAACTGGCACCAAACCTGTTCTTGCTATCTACATCCACACCGGCTTGTATGGCACCAAACATATATCCTCTTTTTAAAGAGCTATATTCACATAGATGACACTCTTTTGTTATTGTAAGTTTTTGAGGACATACTATATACTTCTCTCAGTATCTTGACTCTCAATCTGTTATACTAAGTGGGACACCAGGTCACTGGGACACCTTCACTACTGTCCCGGGCCGACCCAGGACACCTCTATATACATTGCACTTAGCACACTACATGTATATCTCAGTCTGTTATACCAAGTGGGACACCGGGTCACTGGGACACCTTCACTACTGTCCCGGGCCGACCCAGGACACCTCTATATACATTGCACTTAGCACACTACATGTATATCTCAGTCTGTTATACTAAGTGGGACACCAGGTCACTGGGACACCTTCACTACTGTCCCGGGCCGACCCAGGACACCTCTACATACATTGTGCATTGTACTTATTTAGCACACTTACATGTATATCTCAGTCTGTTATACCGGGTCACTGGGACACCTAACATACTGTCCCACTGTCCCGGGCCAACCCGGGACAGTATGTTAGGTGTCCCAGTGACCCGGTGTCCCACTTGGTATAACAGACTGAGATATACATGTAGTGTGCTAAGTGCAATGTATATAGAGGTGTCCCGGGTCGGCCCGGGACATGTACAGTAGTGAAGGTGTCCCAGTGACCTGGTGTCCCACTTGGTATAACAGACTGAGATATACATGTAGTGTGCTAAGTGCAATGTATATAGAGGTGTCCCGGGTCGGCCCGGGACATGTACAGTAGTGAAGGTGTCCCAGTGACCTGGGGTGCTTACCATTTACTCGGAAAAACCAGAAATTCCGGTTTGAAAAAAAAAGGTATGTGTCATTCCGATCGGAAAGCTCCGGAAAACTCGGTCTAATGGTACACGCGTCTACGGATAAAAACGAAAAGAGCGGGAAAAGTGGATTACCTCAATCGCTAGACCGAGTTTTCCGAAACTTTCCAATCGGAATGACACATACCATTTGTTTTTCCAACCGGAATTTCCGGTTTTTCCGAGTAAATGGTAAGCACCCCTGGTGTCCCACTTAGTATAACAGATTGAGAGTCAAGATACTGAGAGAAGTATATAGTGTGTCCTCAAAAACTTACAATAAAAAAGATGTCATCTATGTCATCTATGTGAATATAGCTCTTTAAAAAGAGGATATATGTTTGGTGCCATACAAGCCGGTGTGGATGTAGATAGCAAGAACAGGTTTGGTGCCAGTTATGTGAATGTCGATCAAGCAGGTTCAGGTTTGGTGCCTTGCAACACCAAGAAAGAGTCAGAAAAAGGAAGTAGAGAAAAACTAGACTGAGAAGAAGAGAAAGAGATGATAGAAATAAGCTAGAGAGAAAGAAGAGGAAAGTAGAATATATGTAGAAAACTAGTGACAAGTAGAGAAAGAGATGATAGAAATAAGGACAGAAAGACGAGGGAAGTAGAATGCATGTAGAAATAATACAGTGACAAGTACAAAAATAGATGATAGAAAGAAGCTGGAGAGAAAGAAGAGGGAAGTAGAATGTCCATAGATAAAAACTAGAGTAACAAGTGGAGACATAGATGACAGAAATAAGGAGAGAAAGAACAACAAAGTGAAATGTATGTAGAAATGTGGCGTGAAAAATCCAGAAATCCGATGTTAAAAAAATTAGAGAAAGAGGAAAGGAGTAGAATGTATGTAGAAAAGCTAGAGTGACAAGTGGAGAAATGGATGTTAGAAGGAATACAAGGGAATACAGGGGAATACAGGGGAATACCGGGGAATACAGGGGAATACAGGGGAATACAGGGGAATACATAGGAATACAGGGGAATACATGGGAATGCAGGGGAATACAGGGGAATACAGGGGAATACAGGGGAATACATAGGAATACAGGGGAATACAGGGGAATACAGGGGAATACATGGGAATACATAGGAATACAGGGGAATACAGGGGAATACAGGGGAATACAGGGGAAAACATAGGAATACAGGGGAATACAGGGGAATACATAGGAATACAGGGGAATACAGGGGAATACATAGGAATACAAGGGAATACAGGGGAATACAGGGGAATACAGGGAAATACATAGGAATACAGGGGAACACAGGGGAATACAGGGGAATACAGGGGAATACAGGGGAATACATAGGAATACAGGGGAATACATAGGAATACAGGGGAATACAGGGGAATACATAAGAATACATGGGAATACAGGGGAATACATAGGAATACAGGGGAATACATGGGAATACAGGGGAATACATAGGAATACAGGAGAATACATGGGAATACATAGGAATACATAAGAATACATGGGAATACAGGGGAATACAGGGGAATACATGGGAATACATGGGAATACAGGGGAATACAGGGGAATACATAGGAATACAGGGGAATACAGGGGAATACATGGGAATACAGGGGAATACATAGGAATACAGGGGAATACAGGGGAATACAGGGGAATACATAGGAATACAGGGGAATACAGGGGAATACATAGGAATACAGGGGAATACAGGGGAATACAGGGGAATACAGGGGAATACATAGGAATACATAGGAATACATGGGAATACAGGGGAATACATAGGAATACAGGGGAATACAGGGGAATACAGGGGAATACATAGGAATACAGGGGAATACAGGGGAATGCAGGGGAATACAGGGGAATACAGGGGAATACAGGGGAATACATAGGAATACAGGGGAATACATAGGAATACAGGGGAATACAGGGGAATACAGGGGAATACAGGGGAATACATGGGAATACAGGGGAATACAGAGGAATACAGGGGAATACAGGGGAATACAGGGGAATACAGGGGAATACATAGGAATACAGGGGAATACAGGGGAATACAGGGGAATACATGGGAATACATAGGAATACAGGGGAATACAGGGGAATACAGGGGAAAACATAGGAATACAGGGGAATACAGGGGAATACATAGGAATACAGGGGAATACAGGGGAATACATAGGAATACAAGGGAATACAGGGGAATACAGGGGAATACAGGGGAATACAGGGAAATACATAGGAATACAGGGGAATACAGGGGAACACAGGGGAACACAGGGGAATACAGGGGAATACAGGGGAATACAGGGGAATACAGGGGAATACATAGGAATACAGGGGAATACAGGGGAATACAGGGGAATAGGAATACAGGGGAATACAGGGGAATACATAAGAATACATGGGAATACATAGGAATACAGGGGAATACATGGGAATACAGGGGAATACATAGGAATACAGGAGAATACATGGGAATACATAGGAATACATACATAGGAATACATAAGAATACATGGGAATACAGGGGAATACAGGGGAATACAGGGGAATACATAGGAATACAGGGGAATACAGGGGAATACAGGGGAATACAGGGGAATACAGGGAAATACATAGGAATACAGGGGAATACAGGGGAACACAGGGGAATACAGGGGAATACAGGGGAATACAGGGGAATACATAGGAATACAGGGGAATACAGGGGAATACATAGGAATACAGGGGAATACAGGGGAATACATAAGAATACATGGGAATACAGGGGAATACATAGGAATACAGGGGAATACATGGGAATACAGGGGAATACATAGGAATACAGGAGAATACATGGGAATACATAGGAATACATAGGAATACATAAGAATACATGGGAATACAGGGGAATACAGGGGAATACAGGGGAATACAGGGGAATACAGGGGAATACATAGGAATACAGGGGAATACAGGGGAATACATGGGAATACAGGGGAATACATAGGAATACAGGGGAATACAGGGGAATACAAGGGAATACAGGGGAATACAGGGGAATACAGGGGAATACATAGGAATACAGGGGAATACAGGGGAATACATGGGAATACAGGGGAATACATAGGAATACATAGGAATACATGGGAATACAGGGGAATACATAGTAATACAGGGGAATACAGGGGATACAGGGGAATACAGGGGAATACAGGGGAATACATAGGAATACAGGGGAATACAGGGGAATGCAGGGGAATACATAGGAATACAGGGGAATACAGGGGAATACAGGGGAATACATAGGAATACAGGGGAATACAGGGGAATACATAGGAATACAGGGGAATACAGGGGAATACAGGGGAATACATAGGAATACAGGGGAATACAGGGGAATACATAGGAATACAGGGGAATACAGGGGAATACATAGGAATACAGGGGAATACAAAGGAATACAGGGGAATACATAGGAATACAGGGGAATACAGGGGAATACATAGGAATACAGGGGAATACAGGGGAATACAGGGGAATACATAGGAATACAGGGGAATACAGGGGAATACAGGGGAATACAGGGGAATACATAGGAATACAGGGGAATACAGGGGAATACATAGGAATACAGGGGAACACAGGGGAACACAGGGGAATACAGGGGAATACATAGGAATACAGGGGAATATAGGGGAATACATAGGAATACAGGGGAATACAGGGGAATACATAGGAATACAGGGGAATACAGGGGAATACAGGGGAATACAGGGGAATACAGGGGAATACAGGGGAATACAGGGGAATACAGGGGAATACAGGGGAATACAGGGGAATACAGGGGAATACATAGGAATACAGGGGAATACAGGGGAACACAGGGGAATACAGGGGAATACATAGGAATACAGGGGAATACAGGGGAATACAAGGGAATACATAGGAATACATAGGAATACATAGGAATACATGGGAATACAGGGGAATACATAGGAATACATAGGAATAATGGGGAACACAGGGGAAACAATAAGAATATATAGATACCATAAAGACATATGTTAAATACAATATATTTATGATACATAAAGTACCAACCATTAATTACCTGATCATCCGAAGAAAGAAAGTACTTTCTACCGTGCTTCGCCGACCTCCTTCTTACGGACAAGGCACCCCTGAATCCTAAGGTCAGCTCAATAGTAGTAGACACCAAGACTATGAATAACAAGCAAGCTGATAACTTCATGTTGATTTGAGTTTTGTCTAGTCACGTTATGCAGTTCAGTATTCAGGTACGTGGTTGTAGCTTTATTGTTTGATGATGTTCTACATTGTATATATACTCTGGATTGTCATTTAAATGACGCCTAGCATTAAAAGCAATCTTGAACTCCATAGGGCAACACGACGGGTTTAAACTCAACAATGACGGAGATCAGGATGATCTTGGATCTTTGACCAATTCTCTAATTGACTGATTATCCTCAAAACACGCACTTCGCCTCATTTGCGCATTTCAGTCACTTGATTTTGAGCAGTTTCTAGATTTTTGCAATCGTCAGATGTTTTGAGAGTAAATTAGTTTAGATATGCCACTCATGTATGCCACATCCCAACAACTTTCATCCGATGAGTTTTTAAACGAGGTTTCTTAAGAAGGAGAAGGGCGGCAAAGTTCTAAATGTTCCATTTAAGGTGGTTCCCGCATAATGAATGACCGGTTTGCCGTATTTTTTAACACGCTCGCTCCGCGTCAATATTGCTTTGATTTTATTGTGCTTAACACAAATACTAATTCAACTATTCTGCCTTTCGACGGTGTATTCAAAAGTATCATTGTAAGCCGCAAAACTGCTGCCAAGCGTTATTCCCTCGTACGATTTTTTTTAAACTTCGTGAACGGCCTTTTAAGGTCCCTAGTAATGTTCTGACGAGGAATGAAAAAAATTGTTCGAGCCGAAATCACGTAACAACCGAAATGTCCAAATTTTGAAAACAAAAATATGAATTGGTGATTTCGGCTCGATCAATTTCCTTCTTACTTCGTCAGAACATTACTAGGGACCTCAAAAGGCTGATCACGAAGTTTAAAAAAAATCGTACGAGGGAATAACGCTTGGCAGCAGTTTTAGTGAAAATAGTGTCGTTTGAATATCAGCTCGCATTCACAAACGCGGTTTACAATGATAATTTTAAATACACTGTCCAAAAGCAGAATAGTTGAATTAGTATTTGTGTTAAGCACAATAAAATCAAAGCAATATTGACGCGGAGCGAGCGAGTTAAAAAATACGGCAAACCGGTCATTCATTATGCGGGAACCACCTTAAAAACTCATTGGAAAGAGTAACACCCGCCGTGTTGCCATATTTGTTGTACTGGACTTCCCTAAGACTCAAAGTCATGTTACTGCTATGTACGTCAGTGAAACTGTTAACAAGCCAGTCTACTGATGAATGAAATCTTTTTACATGTTTCGATCTGTTACGAGGCAGTTCAGCAAAAGCACCGCGACTACAAGAATGTCAAAATCGATTGAAATTAATATTCATCTTGAGAGACGATCAATTAAGACTATCCGTCATTATCTACTTTGGTACGAGGGTCCTATACTTATCTGTCATACCCACTCCACCATGCACCGCATTCATGGAAGGCCGGGTGGTCATGAGCCAATCTCATCATGTTGGTGACGTCATAGTCGAGGTACAAATCCCTCCACCCTTTCCGAAAAAAGGCGTTATATCGGTACTGGGAAGGGGGTTACTCTTTCCAGCGAGTTTTTAAATGGAACATTTAGAACTTTGCCGCCCTTCTTCTTCTTAAGAAACCTCGTTTAAAACTCATCGGATGAAAGTTGTTGGGATGTGGCATACATGAGTGGCATATCTAAACTAATTTACTCTCAAAACGTCTGACGATTGCAAAAATCTAGAAACTGCTCAAAATCAAGTGACTGAAGTGCGCAAATGAGGCGAAGTGCGTGTTTTGAGGATAATCAGTCAATTAGACAATTGGTCCAAGATCCAAGA
>JAUJYZ010000072.1:0-53038 GCA_033675265.1 Actinostola sp. cb2023
CATCCCGCAAGAGGCACACAGGAAGCCCAACATAGGACATTACTCAGCACAGGGAACCCAATATATAAATACGCGCGCGCTCTACCACAGGAAGCCCATCAAAAAAAAAAAAATTTTTTTTGAATTATTTAGTAGCCTCAAAAGCAATGGTTGGGCTGCCTGTGCTCATGATGGATGTTTATTTCATTCCACGTTTGAAAAATTCAGAAGGAAAAGGAATCGTAAAAATCGTACTTCAAAACTACATCAAAGCAAAGGCGAGCAAGGTCAATGTACGAAAATCGGGATCGTACAAAAGTAGTTTTTGGCTATTTATATACTTGCACATTATAGCGAAGCGCATTTTTAAAATTAAAATTAGTGATGTCTCAACTCAGACCAACAAACCCAATTTTTCATATCCTTCAATTGTTTTGAAAATAGACAGTGTTTGCATGATAATCAGTGTAGGTTTCTCCGTGTTCTTTTCAGTACGATTACAGTTGTATGATCCTTGTGTGAGTCATACATCTATTACGCGACCTAATTTTTAGAACCGCCGCGTAGCGCTATTTAAAACAGAATTTCCACTCTCAAAACAGGTCAGTGAACGGCAAAAATACAATCGAAATCAAAACGTCCTTAGATTTTAGGGATCTATTACAGAAGAAGACGCTCGATGAGCGTATAGTCGGGCATTATGGCAATGACAACCCTACCTCGAAATTCATGCTTCAGTGATCATATGAGCTCATATTCTACAGACCCCTCTCCCTTTTATCCACAATTCCAACCCCACATTATTTTATCCCAATGAAGAATTTAAAACAGTCCCTTTTATGGGATTATATCATCGGGGCTTCTAAGTGCATATGAGCTCATATTCTACAGTCCCAATGAAGACCCTCTCCCTTTTATCCACAATTCCACCCCACATTATTTATCACTTATTCATTTTCAATAGAGTCCTTTAATCTATCTATCATTGTTCAGCCCCATTAGGGAAAGGTTGTATCTCTTTATTGAGATCCTCTATTGTTGTTACTACCACACTCCGTCCTGTATGGCTTCACGACAGTGTAATTTTCCATTTAGTGTGTACCCTGCCCATTTTCACACTGCCCTTATCCTTCCTTTACAATCAATGGATTCATTTACACCTTTCTTTACCAGAACCAATTCACCGACTACAACAACCTGAAGGCGGGATAGAGAATGCAGGTAGGCCTGAAGGGGTCGGTGGGGTTGAGAGTGCCACGGTTTCAGCCAGCTCTTCTTTCTTCATCTTCACTAAACCCACTACCACTAACACCACTAGTAATTCATCCACCACCACTTGCTTCTCACCCACCTCTACTTTCAACTCACCCACCACCACTTGTACTTCACCCACCACCACCTGCCACTCATCCACCACTACCTGCAACTCATCCACTACTACCTGCAACTCATCCACTACTACCTGCAACTCATCCACTACTACCTGCAACTCACTCACCACCACATGTACCTTACCCACCACCTTTACCATATCCGCCACCACCTCACCAACCACACCCATGGACTACAACATTGACTACGTAGACGATGACTTACTGATTGACGCTTTAGTTGAACTCGACGGAAGCCACTACATCACAATTGACGATGATCTCATCCTTGAAAGTCCTGACCCACTGGCAAGTACAAGCTGCATCCCTTCTCCCACCACTGTCCTGTTCTCAGAAGACCTTACCACACCCACCACCACCACCATCACATCACAGAACAGCCCGTCCACCTCATTACCTACCTTCACTATACCCACCACCACCATCACATCACAAAACAGCAAGTCCACCTCATTATCCACCTTCACCATACCCACCACCACCATCTCATCACATAACAGCCCATCCACCACATCCACGTCACTACCCACCTTCGCAACACCCACCTACACTATCCCTCCACTAGCATTTAACTACACAACTCCACAACATGATCATCCATTCTACCATAAGATCATTCATCTCATTCATGCCCGCCCGCCACCACCACAGCCAAATCATCACACTTACACAACATTTATCACGGTCAAAAGTCCCTAGTGGACTTTTGCCAGCATCACACACCACGGTTCAACTCACACCAGAACACTTGAACCGTTGGCACCACACACTCCACCAGGCAGGTCTGGAGTTGACCGGCCTTATGCTGCAACACCATCAGCAGTGTTTGGCCGAGGTCTCTTCGGACTTGCTTACACTCACACAAGTCACACAGACAGAACTCGAGGACAAACAACAATGCCTCGAGTTCATCACACATGCCCAACAACAAGCACACAGCACCATACCACCACTCAAGTCATCTTCACACAAACACACCACTCATAATCGCAACAAACGCCACAACCATCCATACCACAACACCCCATCTCGCCACCATGTCCCACCAACATCCAATCCTAACCACCACCGCACACCTAAACATAAACCCACACCACCACACCACAATCACCCCACATTACCACATAATACCAACACCATTCATAACCACCATCAATCACCATTTCACCACGCATCCCAACATAAACCCACACCACCACACCCACACCACAATCACCCCATCCAACCACGTCATACCACCACCATTCATAATAACCATCACCCATCATTCCACCACGCATCCCAACATAGACCCACACCACCACATCAACAGCGCAACCACCCTACCCATCCACACCGTAACACCACTACCACCAAACCAACACCCACACCTCCCATTCCCAGCCTTCTGAGCATCAGGACAGACCCAACCCGATTTCCAAAAAACCCGTAGAGCCACCCTCAAAATTCCCTACTTCCCTAATACATGTGCAACACCTATCTACCCCCACCGCCAACCGACATTGCCCCACCAAAGGCAAGAACCAACGTAAAAAATCGTTCATCAGAAAAGTCCAAATTGATGTACATCGGAAGCGGCGGTGGTTAACCTCACCCCTATAAACCTAACCCCCTATCAAATGAAAGTTCTCTATAAGGGTTTAAAATTTGTTCCCACACCCAAACCACCATCAACGATGGAGCTTAAGAGCTCCTTCCAACAATTTAAACGCAGACTATACTTGAGATACCATTTTTATGGTAAGAAACACAAGAAAACCCCATTCAAGAGTGTCAGTACATGGAACCCCCCTACCCCACTTAACCACAATCTTATCATCTACTGCAACTCTGCGTGGGAACAAATACAAAACACAATTCACAACCCCCCCTCTTCTCATGGGCACAGCTCAAACATGTCATATGGGGAGAGGATGGCCCTAAGAGAGCTTTCACAACTACCAAATACCATCATCAAACCGGCCGATAAGGGTGGCTCTATAGTTTTATGGCCAGAACACTTGTACCTCATAGAAGCCCAACGACAACTTTCTAACACCAATCACTATTCGCCCATCAACCATAACCCTATACCATCATTAGTACTTAACATTTCTGAATATCTACATCAATTGTTGGCAGATAAAATCATTGATTTACCTACATACAAGTATCTACTCCCTAACTCCCCATCCCGTACACCCCTCTTCTACATGTTACCCAAAATCCACAAACCCAACATACCAGGTAGACCTATCATTTCAGGCTGCGACTCACCTACAGAGAAACTCTCTATTTTTGTTGATCATTTTCTTAAACAATTTGTTCCTTTTATACCTTCCCACATCAAAGACACCAATGATTTCCTGCGTACTATCCTTTCTATTCCATCCCCACTGCCACCTGGTGCACTTTTAGTCACCATTGATGTAATCTCCCTTTACACTAACATCCCCCAGGATGAAGGTATTAATGCTTCTTTGAATGTTGTTTCCCTTATTCCAACCCATCTCAGACCTCCACTACATGTTTTCCGTAAGTTTCTTGAATTTATCCTCAAACAAAATTTTTTCCTATTCAATGATCAACATTATCTACAAATACTTGGCACTGCCATGGGCACCCGAATGGCTCCCTCTTTTGCAAATCTTTTCCTCCATCAATTAGAATACAATATATTATCAAATACCCCTAACGACCTACACCCCCTAATATGGAAACGTTACATTGATGACGTTTTCATGATATGGACTCATGGCGAGCAGACCCTACTTGAACTTCTCCAATATATGAATACCTTCCATCCCACTATTAAATTCCAGTTTTCATTCTCCCCTACTGACATCAATTTCTTGGATACTACCATTTACCTAACCCCTGAACGAAAGCTGGAATCAACATTATATACTAAACCTACAGATAGCAGCATGTTACTACATTATACCTCACACCACCCCCGCCAGTGTAAGTCAGGTACTATATACAGCCAGGCTCTGAGATTTAGACGCATCATAACAGACAATAACAAACTATGTCAACAACTACTGCGACTGAAACTCATTTTACTTTCCAGGGGTTACCCTAACTCACTGATCAATCACAACTTCAGCAAAATCCTACACCTCACGCAGTTCCAATTACTTCATAATCCATCACACAAAGAAACTCACATACATAAACAGGTCTTGCCTTTCATTGTCCCATACCATCCTACACTACATTCCATTCCTTCCATACTCCATCACTTCTGGTTTCTAATCAGTAAGGATCCTGAACTTTCACGTATCTTCCCTCACTCTCCCACCACAGCCTACAGCCGTCATTCCAACCTTAAAGACACACTAGTACACACACGTTTCACCTCTACTTCCAACACTCACATTCCTAACTGCTGAACCGTGTTCCCTCTCTCCTTGCTCTCCTTGGATGGCCTCCTGTAGTTTGATCTACATGTACCCCCATTATACTCAACCACTATCCCAGTTCTACATTGTACCACCGTCACTCCCTATATCCCAGATGTCATAGAATATGCTCGCATTTTGGATTCCTACTATGTATGGCTGACCTTCCTGATATATCTACCATGACTTATTTATTATACCGATTTACTTGATCACAACATCAAGTCAAACCAACCCATCTATGGCTTTTCAGGCACATTTATAAACACTTTACCATTCAACACAGAAGAAAGATGGTGTTTCATACTTCTTTACTTCAAGTTGTGCCTCTACATTAACATTATTCTACATATTTATACCGTCTACATGGGTTTTATGTCATCATTTGTACAATATATCAAGGACTTCATTTCTACTCATTATTACTACTGGATCAAATATGACTATTGTCTTCTACCATCAGCCACATTGTCTATATTCACGATATTTATTATCAAGACTTTATCATCGTATCTTACAATGTATCTACAAAGTACTGGGATAGTACATCATTGGTCAACTTCACCACTATCATCTACAATGGAACAATTAAATAACAACATTATTACATATTCGCTAGGTCCCCAATTTTTATCATCTTATGTTTTTTTACGGCCCTCCCACTATTGTTAACAGTCTAGCTTTCAATAAATAACTATTCCATGTAGTTTTGCCTGCCTTTCCTCACCTTTTTATCCTTTCATGTAACTCCTTCTTTCCCCTTGTCAGTACTTTGGTCGGCCATTTTGGTTTACTCCTTTCCAGTACACACGTCCACACACAGGGTTCCCGTTTAAATTTATCCCCCCTTCGTCCTCTCCACCTCCCCCTCCGTAGTATTGTTTTTTTTCCTAGGATGTCGCCATTTTATCTTGAGTTTCCTGGCAACATATTCCCCTTCGTTTTCTTTTATTTATTTTCCGTTCTACTTTCTGTATACGTCACGGTTTGACGTTTTTTTCTTTTAAATTATGTCACGCGTTTCTTTTCACCGGCTTTTTCTTATAGTTTCGCTAACATCATAGCCAAGCTATATTCACCGAGGAATATGCCTATAAGCAACATTTTGCTAACCACGCATCCACTGGTCCGCCAGCGTTTCATTCTTCAAGGTAGGCTCTTCCCTTTTCTCCAACCTTCTGTTTCTTTTCAGCTATTTTTACCATTTATTTTCACTTTTTCCGGTTAAAGTTCAGGTTTTTGGCCTTACGTATGTTCACGAGTTAGCGTACATTGTAAGTCTCCCATTCATCCCACCCAACACTTATGTCCCTTGCACTATTGCATGAATTTATTTGGTAACCACGTGTAGGGTTAAGCTTCAAGGCCTTGAAGTATGAAACACGTTTGTCATCTACCATAATGACAACAGTTTAACGTCTTAACCCCTGATGAGTAATGTTAAACTGGGTTTACCAACCCTACCTCGAAATTCATGCTTCAGTGATCATATGAGCTCATATTCTACAGTCCCAATGAAGACCCTCTCCCTTTTATCCACAATTCCACCCCACATTATTTATCACTTATTCATTTACCCCAACAACAATAGAGTCCGATTACCTAATTCTCCTTTATCTATCTGGTGAAAAACGTCTGCGCATGCGCGAATCAATCGAATTTTTTCAATTCAAAATGGCGGCCGTCTTGCAGTGTTATTGTCGCATGGTCGTTTAATTTGGCGTGTTCTCTGTTCAAGGACGAATCATATTGAGGTAAGTTTATCCTATTATTATTCTTTACTTATCATTGAGTAGGTTTGTTGTTAATATATGTCCTGAGACTTGTTTTAAACGATGGAAATATTTGAAGAACGTTGTCAGATAAGAATTTTAACTGATTTTCACTCGTAATTTTCAATTAATTTCTTATTTCCTCTCTTTATTCTTGAAATAAATTTTGTCTGTTAATCCAACCAAGATCTGACTTGTGTATAGCTCATTATTTTATTATTTTTCACATGTATTGCTCACACATCTAGCTGTGATCAAATGGCAATGCCATTTTTTTATTTGGCACCTTTAGAGTAAATAATACAATAAAATTGTGAATTCACAAAGTATTCACTGATACATTTTATCATTTTCATTATGATATTGCTTTATCGGCGTTTACAGTAAAGGTTGACTTGACTTGAGATTTTCCTTTCTCTCTCTTTTAGAAATAAATTGCAGTACAACTGCAAAAATTGAAATTTGTTCCAAGATAATCAAGCCTGATCCATCGTAATAACTCTGATACTCTTGATACAGGGACAGAAGCAACACATGCTCCATGTGGTTCATGCAGATGGCTATCCAGAAATAATATGTTACTCTGTCCATCATGTACAAAAGTGAATGTATTTCCTCTGAAAGTTACAATGATTGCTGATGGAGATGATGCTGATGTACATGTATTCTGAACCATGTTGTTTAGGTAATGTTCTAAGTTACTTGTATGCGGACTGTTATTTTCAGTTGAAAAGTTTACTGGTAGCTCTTGTCCAAGGTTAATTTGACCAATTGTTCCCATTAGCAACCTTGATGCCATTGGCAGTTGAAGTGTCACTGGCATATGATTAAATGCATTATCATGTACTGTATTTCCCTCCAGTATTGAAGAAACTATTAAATTAAACCATGCTGGCGACAATTGAGTCTGAATATTCAAAAGAGTCTTTTTTACATGGTACTTGTAGGCCATTAAGAGAGCAATAAGTGCACATGCTGTACTTCCATGTCTTCCATTAATTGTTGACTGTGATATTTGATGGGGAAATAACCACAACTGCACTGAATTTTTTTTGTCATATGTGATATGATGCACCACCTGCTGCTGTGACTGGTTACTAGTAGCTGGTGTTCTTTGAGAACGTTGTGCCTGGCTTTGGTGCTGTGGACACGTAATATTACCACTTGCAGATCGTGTATGTCCTGGCTGACTGCAGTGTGTTCTTTGTGACTGGACCCTTGATGTTACATTGTCTGATTTCCTTTCTATTCTTGGTTGCATTATCAGAGGATATGATTGAATGATTTGCCTGACTTCATTTTTCCATTCTGTTGATTTATAATACTGTGGTGGTCTGGCATTCATATTTCCTTCCCTTGCTTCCTCAGGTTGGCGTTCATCTGTTCTACTAGACTTTGACTTTGTTGGTTCCAGTAGAGAGCTGTTAAAGGAGTTTGCAAGGTTTCTGATAGTAGCATCAAGGTAGGGCAAACAGATTGGGCATTTATAGTTTTCGTTCAGACAGGCAGTGTGAAAAGTATGAAAGCATTGTAATCTTTGAAAAGCACCAGTATTTGAGCAGGAATTGAGGTCACATTTAGTATTTACACATGGTTCAGCATTTTGGTCCTCTTTCTCAAAACTGTATCCTAAAGGCATGCAGTTGTTTAAAACATTTGTGTCAAAACTTGGCAAGAAATACTCCAACTGTCCTTTTGGTTTCCCTGACTTGGTTAATGGTCTTGGCATCTACAAAAATATTTTTTGAATTTATATCAATTTATTGTGTGCATGTACATGTACAGTACATGCAGTGCATTAAACGTTTATTCTTCAAGGAAACAGATACAATTCATTTAGATTCTAGATTTCATCTGTCAAAAGCCATGGCACATACATGAAGTACGATACAGCACAACATTGACACATTTCACATGCAGTCACATGAAATCTGCTCCAATAAAAAATACTACATGGCAAGATAAAAACACACCTTAATAGCTTTTCCAATATTGTTTGCTATCTTCTTAAATTTCCTGAGCAAATATTCAGCCGATGCTCCTGCCACAACACTCCAGTCCCTATTCACTGATTGGTTCTTGTTTTGGTTGTTTACAAAGTTATGTTTGAATGATATCTGAAACCTTTGAGCACTAACACATTTTGCAATTTTCTTTATGGCTTCTGCATCTAGCCATGGTGCAATGTTACTTCTAAGTTCAGAATGAAATATTTCAACTTTCTTTTCTGTAAAGAGTGCAAGCCAGTCTTTTTTTCTTTGAAAATAATCCTTTACATTTTCCATTTGGTGCTTGATGTCGCTCAGCATAGATATTGACGATCTATTGTAGTGTCTTCGCTTCCATATTATAAAAAGAAGGGTGACTCTAACCATAACTGCCACATAATTGTCTAGATCACCACTACAAAACATTGTGGTATATTGAAAAAATCCAAGAGGAAGTATTTCATCCAACAAAAACAGCATTATAACATATTCAACATCTTTGCACATGTTAAATTTTTGTATGATTTTTTCTCTTATCATTAGCCAGCCAAGAAGTAAGGAACTCAGGAGTAATGAACATAGTCCTGGAACAGGTTTCTGTTGTAATGGTCTTGAATATAAATGTTGATGTAGCTCATCAAACAGAAAATGATACTGTAGTATAATTTGTTCCTGTAAATTCAAACTCACGTGGAATGGTCCTTGCTCTGGAATTAGGCATAACATAGGGTCACTCTCATTTGTGGTTTGAGCAATGATTTTCTTACAATATAACCATGTTGGCCAGTCACCAGGAAAAGGAATGAGATACTTTTTTAGATATTCTTTGAGCTGTGGTGCAACTCTCAAAGAATGCTCTACAGCTTTTCTGTAATCTTCCATGCTTTTCAATGATTGCTCTGTTTCGTCTATCAAAAAGCAAGAACTCAGTTTCTGAAGCTCTCTTTGATCTGGATTGGAGTAAATACTATGACAATATAAAAAAAGAAAATATATATATTATAATTATGTTCATGATCGAATGTATAAATAATGTTATTTATGAATCCTAAACAAATTCCTTCTTTATATACCGGTATATATTTTTGTGCTTACCCTAATTCTTTCACTTGTTTTTCAGCTGATTCTGGTTTTATTGATCTATACACATCTGGTAAACTTTCTAAATAAGATCTGTGGTAGTGAAGATGGTCTCTCATGACTTTCAGAACATCAACACTACTAATTCCTCCCCTACATGACTTTGTAACACCACGTACTGTTACATCTACTACTCTGTGGATTTGTCTGAAATCAGATGGTTGCACAATAGCTGGTACGTTGTGTGGTAGGTCAATTAGACTTGTAGCCATATGAATAGCTGTTGATTTTTGTAACTTTGTGATAGGCTGGTTTGGGGTACTGACAATATGGAAATCATCCAACATTTTCACAATTAATTGGGACTCCTATTCAAAAATAGAAATGTTTTTGGTTAATCAGTTTGTTTTTATATCATAACAATCCTGTGGTTGAGTGACAACATGTCATGTACATTACATGATGTTAGCATAGCATGCTAGTTGTCTTTTAAGTATTTTTTTTTTTTTTCACTTTTTCACAACTTAATGCTGACTTACTGTTACAGCTTTTCCTATTTGGTTATCAACATTGCAATAATGCTCCTTTGCCATTTTTTCTCTTTCATAATCAATAGTTCTTCTATGGACAGAGTCCCCAAATATAACACCTGCTGCTTGTCCAGTCCTTGACAGTCCATGCTGTGCCAGGAAGATTCCACAATCTCTTTGCAATTGATTGGTTTTCTGTGACCTACAGAAATAATAATATTATTCGGTAAAAAGCACTGTGAAGATTGACAGAATTAAGAAGTCACACTCTCTGCCTTGTCTAACACATATATATACTCATTTCAGATTACATTAGTCTTTGATCTGCATCACATAACTGTGATAATGTATTACATAACTGCATAAATTTTTTTGTATAATGTACATGTACATATGGTACAAATAAATGTACATATTTGTACAGTATAAATAAAGCTGTTTTCAGGTACCCAATTAGCCAATTTTCTATATCTATCCCAGGGGCGTAGCCAGGATTTTCCATTGGGGGTCACACTCCATCGTTTACCATCATATCCCCCTCTCCCCTCCTCAAACATATTCCAGGATCTATTAATACTTGACCATCATCAGTAAGTGTTATTTTTCCAAACTTAGTATCCACAACATTTAATTCTTCTTCAAGAATTCCAAGGGGCATCGATCTCACCATGTGGTTGAAAAGACAACGAAAATGACTCTGAATGCGTTCGATTGCATCTTCTAGTTCTTCTCTATTCATGTTAGCCTCTTGATATTGTGTTCTTGCATTTTGAAGATCTTCCAAAAGCGTTTGTAATGGAGAGCACCTGAACTCAAAAATCTGTTGAAGTCCCGGGTTGAGCACAGAAAGAAGAATGTTCAGTAAGCTTACTTTATACATTGTAAGCATTATTTGATAATGGAATTATTTACCTCTCTCAACTTTATTTCAGGAGATGAAAGATTCTGCTTCGCTTGAGATTTCTAAAGAAATAGTGTTTTGTTAATTTAAGTCTATTGAATAATTCTGAAGACACAGTTTTGATAGGTAAGCGTAAGAGGCAAGTCTTTTAACGGCATTTCAATCGTTTTCTTCGGAAATCTTTATTTAATATAAAAAAGTTTATTTTCACTCTTTTCCATGAATGAAATCCTGAATGGAATGAATGAAATCCCGACTTATGTTTTTAAAATCGGCCGCGAGAATTTACGAATTCAGTTAACTTATTATTATTTTTACTTCGACGAAGGCCGAAAAGGCTCGAAACTCTTTTTCACGGTGATATATATTTACTTTCATCATTGAATTTATCATTCCCATACTATCTACTGTACTCGCTAGTTTCCATTTATCAGTAAACTTATTATTATTATTAACTTAAGTTCATACCTTTCTTCTCTTCGTTGGTTTGTTGCTTTCTCCCAGCTCCAGCTCTGCTCTTTGTTGACATTTATTACACCACCGTGTTCCTGAACGATAATCATTGACGTTTTTTCCAGCCTCATCTAAAATACTGTACATTCTTGTAGGGATGGGGTATCGATGAAGTGACTTGCCATGCCCCCATGTCGAAGGACAACAACATCTTTGGTCGCTCTTTAAGATTTCTTTTCTGTGGTAAAGACAGACTTTACTTCCAACCGGAACTCCACCAGCGCGAGCAAGATTGCTGTCACAAACTTGTAGCTCACCAAAACATTTTCCCTTGTTTCTTGTCCGTGACGAACAAATACATTTCGCATCGTCATTCCCAGCGTACACAATTTGTACAACAATTACTATTACCAACAGCAACCGGATGAAAGCCGTGAACATTATTTTCAAAGCGTGTTTTCGCTTTCCTCGCCAAAAAAATATACGACTCGTCAACTCTCGAAATGTAAAAAAAATATTGAATAAACTATAATGAAAATATTTCGTTTTAGTTTTGTTTTATATGCTTAAGTTTTGAAATTTGGCGACCTTGGTCGAAATTTTTTCAAAAATCGCGGGAAAATCTTAAGAAATGACTCATTTCCGAGCGGGTTTACGACGTCATTTCCGCGCATGCGCAGACGTTTTTCACCAGTGTCCGCCGCGAGGACACGGGTGAAAAACGTCTGCGCATGCGCGGAAATGACGTCGTAAACCCGCTCGGAAATGAGTCGTTTCTTAAGATTTTCCCGCGATTTTTGAAAAAATTTCGACCAAGGTCGCCAAATTTCAAAACTTAAGCATATAAAACAAAACTAAAACGAAATATTTTCATTACAGTTTATTCAATATTTTTTTTACATTTCGAGAGTTGACGAGTCGTATATTTTTTTGGCGAGGAAAGCGAAAACACGCTTTGAAAATAATGTTCACGGCTTTCATCCGGTTGCTGTTGGTAATAGTAATTGTTGTACAAATTGTGTACGCTGGGAATGACGATGCGAAATGTATTTGTTCGTCACGGACACGAAGCAAGGGAAAATGTTTTGGTGAGCTACAAGTTTGTGACAGCAATCTTGCTCGCGCTGGTGGAGTTCCGGTTGGAAGTAAAGTCTGTCTTTACCACAGAAAAGAAATCTTAAAGAGCGACCAAAGATGTTGTTGTCCTTCGACATGGGGGCATGGCAAGTCACTTCATCGATACCCCATCCCTACAAGAATGTACAGTATTTTAGATGAGGCTGGAAAAAACGTCAATGATTATCGTTCAGGAACACGGTGGTGTAATAAATGTCAACAAAGAGCAGAGCTGGAGCTGGGAGAAAGCAACAAACCAACGAAGAGAAGAAAGGTATGAACTTAAGTTAATAATAATAATAAGTTGACGTTTCGAGCCTTTTCGGCCTTCGTCGAAGTAAAAATAATAATAACTGAATTCGTAAATTCTCGCGGACGATTTTAAAAACATAAGTCGGGATTTCATTCATTCCATTCAGGATTTCATTCATGGAAAAGAGTGAAAATAAACTTTTTTATATTAAATAAAGATTTCCGAAGAAAACGATTGAAATGCCGCTAAAAGACTTGCCTCTTACGCTTACCTATCAAAACTGTGTCTTCAGAATTATTCAATAGACTTAAATTAACAAAACACTATTTCTTTAGAAATCTCAAGCGAAGCAGAATCTTTCATCTCCTGAAATAAAGTTGAGAGAGGTAAATAATTCCATTATCAAATAATTACCTTTAAGTTTATAAGCTTACAATGTAAGTAAGCTTACTGAACATTCTTCTTTCTGTGCTCAACCCGGGACTTCAACAGATTTTTGAGTTCAGGTGCTCTCCATTACAAACGCTTTTGGAAGATCTTCAAAATGCAAGAACACAATATCAAGAGGCTAACATGAATAGAGAAGAACTAGAAGATGCAATCGAACGCATTCAGAGTCATTTTCGTTGTCTTTTCAACCACATGGTGAGATCGATGCCCCTTGGAATTCTTGAAGAAGAATTAAATGTTGTGGATACTAAGTTTGGAAAAATAACACTTACTGATGATGGTCAAGTATTAATAGATCCTGGAGTCTGGGAAAGAATGTCTGCTGAGCTAAAAAAACTTGATGGCATTCGAGGTAAAATACACGAGCACTGTTTTACACATAGCATGTGCTGGCTTTCCGAGGGTTTGGAAGGGACTGGGGTGAGGAAGGAAAGGGGAGGGAAGGGGGGAGTAAGGGGAGGCTTTGGGGCCATTAATAATGTGAGGAAGGAAAGGGGGCTAGTAATTATTTGTACATATTTCTGTGTTATTTTACATTTATGTTTTAGAGTGCAAACAATAAGTGTGAAATAACTTACTACCTGTAACTAAATAGTACTAAATAGTGAAAAATCCTTTGTTTTCTATTGTTTCACAAATCCTATTTACAGGTACTAATAATTATTTCTAAGTCAGTACTAATATATTTCATGCTTTTATTGTCTGCACTCTACACGACCTCAATTTATCGTGTATAAATAAGTTATTATTATTATACCACTTTATTCTTACAGAGGATGACTTTGAACAGCTAGTAGCAAGATTCCAAATGGCCTTATACAATCATTATGCACAACAGGGACATCAACTGTACCATATATCAGTAACGAGAGCCTTTGCTGAGCAGAATGCACCTGGGCTGTTTGATATGCTGCTTCACTCAATAACACGTGATGATACAAGACTTCTAAAGGCCAGAAGAGAAACTCAAGAACAAAGAACAGTTGCCTTACTTCATATTTTGGCATATTTCAGGTGAGCATGAATAGGATGCAGGGGCGTAGACAGGGGGACAGGTCCCAAGCTGCCCGCCACCCCCCTTCCTCTTGGTCTACTCTTTAAATTTATATGTTTGAGGAGGGGAGAGGGGGATATGATGGTGAACGATGGAGTGTGACCCCCAATGGAAAATCCTGGCTACGCCCCTGGGATAGATATAGAAAATTGGCTAATTGGGTACTTGAAAACAGCTTTATTTATACTGTACAAATATGTACATTTATTTGTACCATATGTACATGTACATTATACAAATAATTAACAAAAAAATAATGCGGTTATGTAATACATTATCACAGTTATGTGATGCAGATCAAAGACTAATGTAATCTGAAATGAGTATATATATGTGTTAGACAAGGCAGAGAGTGTGACTTCTTAATTCTGTCAATCTTCACAGTGCTTTTTACCGAATAATATTATTATTTCTGTAGGTCACAGAAAACCAATCAATTGCAAAGAGATTGTGGAATCTTCCTGGCACAGCATGGACTGTCAAGGACTGGACAAGCAGCAGGTGTTATATTTGGGGACTCTGTCCATAGAAGAACTATTGATTATGAAAGAGAAAAAATGGCAAAGGAGCATTATTGCAATGTTGATAACCAAATAGGAAAAGTCAGCATTAAGTTGTGAAAAAGTGAAAAAATATATATACTTAAAAGACAACTAGCATGCTATGCTAACATCATGTAATGTACATGACATGTTGTCACTCAACCTCAGGATTGTTATGATATAAAAACAAACTGATTAACCAAAAACATTTCTATTTTTGAATAGGAGTCCCAATTAATTGTGAAAATGTTGGATGATTTCCATATTGTCAGTACCCCAAACCAGCCTATCACAAAGTTACAAAAATCAACAGCTAATCAAAAATCAGGCACAACGTTCTCAAAGAACACCAGCTACTAGTAACCAGTCACAGCAGCAGGTGGTGCATCATATCACATATGACAAAAAAAATTCAGTGCAGTTGTGGTTATTTCCCCATCAAATATCACAGTCAACAATTAATGGAAGAAATGGAAGTACAGCATGTGCACTTATTGCTCTCTTAATGGCCTACAAGTACCATGTAAAAAAGACTCTTTTGAATATTCAGACTCAATTGTCGCCAGCATGGTTTAATTTAATAGTTTCTTCAATACTGGAGGGAAATACAGTACATGATAATGCATTTAATCATATGCCAGTGACACTTCAACTGCCAATGGCTTCAAGGTTGCTAATGGGAACAATTGGTCAAATTAACCTTGGACAAGAGCTACCAGTAAACTTTTCAACTGAAAATAACAGTCCGCATACAAGTAACTTAGAACATTACCTAAACAACATGGTTCAGAATACATGTACATCAGCATCATCTCCATCAGCAATCATTGTAACTTTCAGAGGAAATACATTCACTTTTGTACATGATGGACAGAGTAACATATTATTTCTGGATAGCCATCTGCATGAACCACATGGAGCATGTGTTGCTTCTGTCCCTGTATCAAGAGTATCAGAGTTATTACGATGGATCAGGCTTGATTATCTTGGAACAAATTTCAATTTTTGCAGTTGTACTGCAATTTATTTCTAAAAGAGAGAGAAAGGAAAATCTCAAGTCAAGTCAAACTTTACTGTAAACGCCGATAAAGCAATATCATAATGAAAATGATAAAATGTATCAGTGAATACTTTGTGAATTCACAATTTTATTGTATTATTTACTCTAAAGGTGCCAAATAAAAAAATGTCATTGCCATTTGATCACAGCTAGATGTGTGAGCAATACATGTGAAAAATGATAAAATAATGAGCTATACACAAGTCAGATCTTGGTTGGATTAACAGACAAAATTTATTTCAAGAATAAAGAGAGGAAATAAGAAATTATAATTGAAAAATTACGAGTGAAAATCAGTTAAAATTCTTATCTGACAACGTTCTTCAAATATTTCCATCGTTTAAAACAAGTCTCAGGACATATATTAACAACAAACCTACTCAATGATAAGTAAAGAATAATAATAGGATAAACTTACCTCAATATGATTCGTCCTTGAACAGAGAACACGCCAAATTAAACGACCATGCGACAATAACACTGCAAGACAGCCGCCATTTTGAATTGAAAAAATTCGATTGATTCGCGCATGCGCAGACGTTTTTCACCAGTGTCCGCCGCGAGTACATGGTGCACTTTTCCGTGAAGTAGTCGGATTTTGCCTTCCGAAGATTGTTCACATATACGTGGTGACGTCGTGGTGACGCCTAAGAAACGTCAGCTGATGTCATCAAAACGTCATCACAAACACCGCCATTTTCTATAACTTCAAACATTTTCCATCTCGATATATTCTTTTAAAAAGAAACCAAATGGCGATGGAGAGTATTTCTACCACCAGAGAATTATCTGTTAATGCATGGTAGGTTTTATATTTCTGATTTCAGCTTTTAAAAAGCGAGTGAAAGGGTTTTAAAACTACATATTTGTGTGTACAAACATTTATGGTGCTTCGTACAGGTTGTGGCAAACATATTATAAAAGTGTTGGTCACTCGGTGCAGCTGGACAAAATTGAAGAGGAATTGAGGACTTCACCACATAAAGATAAAGTAAACAACCGAGATAAAGAATTGGGACGTGTGATTAAGAAGTTATTTCCATTCGGAAAGAGAGAGCAGAAGACATTACCGACTAACAGCGGAATGAAAAGATGTTGGGTGTATACAAATTTAGCAAGAATAAGTGAGCCTTTCCCGCTAGAATGGGGTCAAATTTTGAATTCTTATAATCCTCCAAAGCCTTCAACCTCGGTCATGTCGTGGACGGTGAACAAGAAGTCAACAGAGGCAATTCAGTGGATGATTATAACGGTAAGTGACGATCTTTGCGACGGTAAAAAAAATGGTGAGAGAACTACGTGTATGTCAAGATTTAACTATCAAGTTCTCTGTGATGTCAAAGGAAGTTGCACTTGATCTAGATAATGTTCAAGGTTTATCAAAACAATTTCTTGACAATGTATTTGAATTTTGTGCCGAGGTACCACTATGCAAAGGCTTTGAGTTTGAAGTCAACAGTCCAAAAACTGTGCAAGGGAATGCCCATGCCCATGGGCATGGTATTACTGAACACTGGGAAATGTGTGACGATCAAGGCATCAAGACTCAGTCTATCAGGCATCGAGCAAGAAACTGTTTATCTATTTTGAGTTACAATACACACGAAATGAAATGTCGAAATTGTGTTACACTTAAACAAAATTGTCGTAGCTATAGGAAGAACGAGTCAGATCATGATGGACAGGAGCTTAAAAAGCAAAAGCGAATTTCGTACATGAATCCAGAGGAGATATCAAGTAGACTGCATATTGAACAAGCACGTGTAAAGAATGCAGAAAAAAGGGCAGAGGGGGCAGCGAATGCCAAAGAAGAGATACAAAAACAAATGGAAGACTTCACAGAAGAAGATCACAATGATTTTAAGTCAATGTTTGGAAGAATTGATGAAAGCAAAGTTAATGATGACATGAAAATGTTTTGGGAAGCACAGAAACAAGTTCTTGAAAATCCAGATTCAAGAGCAAATAGATGGCACCCAAAGTAAGTGTCTCATTGATGTTAATATACCACCTGTTCAGAGTTAACATTAATCCCATTTTTCTTTTCAGAATCATTCGTCTCTGTTTATCCCTGTGGTGTCGAAGCCCAGAAGCTTATGAACAGTTGAAGGATAGTGGTATGATCAGGTTACCATCTGGAAGACTATTGTCCTTGTATAAAAACTCTGTAAGCCAGAAGGCAGGAATAAATGATGAAGTACTAGATTGGCTTGTTAAGGAGGCAGATAAAAATGAACTTGATGCATATGGTAGAGAAGGTGGTTTGATTTTGGATGAAATGTCTATTCAGGTAATAATTTTGTTGGAGGTACATGTATTTTCAGAATTTATTTCCACTTGGTTTGATGGGACTGTTTATGTACATGTAGGTCCCGCTAGCGATTCGTCATACAGTGTGTCTGTACTCTTATTGACAACGGCTTAAATATAAGCCAGCTTAATCCAAACAAGACTCACTTGATGTTCATTGATTTATTTTTACAGGTCATTCATTGTTTGAATGCCCTGATAACAGGTCCTCAGGGACTATATACAGTTGGCATTATTACAGTCTCACTATACTAGCCTCAATCAAGATCATTAACACAATGGCAGGGAAGTCTTCATCACATGGTAAATATAAGCCAGCTTAATCCAAACAAGACTCACTTGATGTTCATTGATTTATTTTTACAGGTCATTCATTGTTTTGTTGTTTCAATGTTGGATAATAGGTCTTCAGGGACTATATACACAGTTGACATAATCTTACACACTACTAAGCTCAACCAAGAAAATCATTAAACACTGTTATGGCAGGGAAGTCAGCATCACATGGTAAATATAATAAATTGTAAAATAACACAATTCTAACGCGCGCTCTGATTGGTTAGCTACTATGTTTGACTTCCAGAACAAGTTCCAACAGACTTCGTTCCCAGGGGTATTTCTCTGGGAGCGAGTAACGATCAACAGAATATACTCCTTGTTTCCCGAGGATGGTCCAAACTAGACTCACTTGATTGATGTTCATTATTATAGCAACCCATGGTCCATATGTCACTGTTGAATAAGATCAATTTTTTATCTCTTTCAGGATGTGTTGTTACTTTGAAAGCTGACTCCAGCAATAATTATATAAAGACGAACATTGTGGATATATTCATAGTCTATATTTGAATATAAACCAACAGAAGATGGAGTACTTTATATAGAAATTAACCACTTTATTGATTTTATAAATTAAATATTTATCATTTTCATAATAACAATAAATCCAATGTAATAATAACAAGAAATAATAATAACAAGAAATAATATTAACAAGAAATATTAATATCCACTTGTAATAAATACATTTATTTTTTTCACTCAAATTTTTAAACATCATGTTTAAAAATATTTCTGGCACGTATAAATGAATGCTGCTCTGCAGCATCCAGTTGCTAGGAAGTGGGTTAATGCTAACCCAGGGTTAAATATAGCCTGTCATCCAATCAAATAGCCAGAATTGCTATATTTAGCCTGGGTTAGTGTTAACCACGTTTGAGTAACAGGACCCTGGCATAGCTAAAGCTTACAAACACTAAAAGTGTGCAACGTAAATAGAATGTAGCACTAGTGCTAAATTAGAATGATTCCAATTACATACCCGGGCATTACTAACTATACCACCCAGTTTCGAGTTCATTGTGGAGAACCGCTGAACTTTAGAACGGAAGGCGCATATTGACATGAGATCGAGGCTTAGCCTGAGTTCCTTCGTGTTCTGCTGTCTGCTGTGCTGTGATGGCGCGAGAATTTGAATAAGAAATAGCTTGAAAATGATAGATAATGACGAAATTTCGATATCAAACATAGAAGATCTTCAAAAACTTACTGTAAAAGAGCTTAAAGGACTATTGAATGAGCACGGACTATCATCAAGCGGCAAAAAAAGCGACTTGGTCGAACGTTGCTATGGCGTGTTGGCAACTGGTAGTGGTACAGATGCTCCCAGTAGATCGGCTGAAGAGCAGTTCTTAGGGCGCGTTCACACTGGGGTTCTAGATCGATCTGAGATCGATCTGAGATCGATCTAGAAAAAAAAAATTGCGTTCACACTTGGATCGATCTCAGATCGATCTCAGATCGATCTCAGATCGATCTGAGTCCACTTTGGATTTGCGTTCACACTGGATACTTGAAAAGTTGTTATTTTTGGGAGAATAGGTAAGACGTTGGACTACGACGCAGAAGTCTCGGGTTCGAATCCCAGTCAAATGTAGTATCAATAATTCTTTTTTTTTTTTTTCTTTCTTTTTCTGTTTCTCTGAGTTAGATTTGCTCTATGGTGAAAATTTTCAATGTTAGTAGAATGATTTCGTATTAAACTCGTTTTTATATCGTCATGATTCTGCTTATATGTAAATTAGTTGTGAACATTCATGAGCAGTACGCTCGAGTGATGCACGTGATTATTCGTGTTGTACCACAACATTGCGGGATCATTGGAATCATGCCTTTTCTGCTTGTAAACGTGGCGTATATTGCTTTTGAAAATGACCAGGCTTAGATGGCGCTGTCTAGTGTAGTCTACATAGCTTTGGTTTGTGTAGGCCGTTTACTGTGACTTCAACAGAAAAATCGTGTGACTTGTCTTGCGAAAAGGTGCTTGAAATTAAGCGCTCGCCCAAAATGTCGCAAGTCCTGCACGTGGCCTGTTGGGTGAACGCTCAAAATAAGGCCATACCGCCCCCTCCCCCAGCTTATAAGCCTTCCCGGTTATAGGCCCATATACTTTCAAACAACAACAATTGCCGTTTATAAGCCCACCCATAAACCATTACGAACTTGTATAAGCACAGGGCTTATAAGTTGCAGTTTACGCGGTGATATATTGACAAACTGATGAGTCCCCGCAGGAAATACAAATAATAATTATTTGGATTGTTTCAAGTTTGCTCAAAAAGCGCCATTATATCTTGTTTCAGTTGTTGCGCTTTGAACATCCAACCTAACGGCCGTCTACACGGTTCCGGACGAATTTGTAACCGTTCAAAAAGTTGTACGTTTAGGCGTTCCGTTCACACGGAACTGTGCTATACGCGGCTTTTCCATCACCGTACGAGCCGTGATACAATAAATGACCATCTATTTTCGCATTTCTTTAAAAATGTAAATTGTGACTGACTAGCCCTACGGGGAATATTAAATAAAACATATGTATGTAAATGTTACTATAAAATATAGCTGACATTTCTAATTATATAAACATAGCCCACTTCTAGCTCGCTTGCGTTCACACTTGGATCGATCTGAGATCGATCTGAGATCGATCTAGAAAAAAAAATTGCGTTCACACTTGGATCGATCTGAGATCGATCTGAGATCGATCACAGATCGATCTGAGGGAGCGTTCACACTGGAGTTGTAGATCGATCTGAGATCGATCTAGAAAAAAACATTGCGTTCACACTTAGCTCGCATTTGACCTAGATCGATCTCAGATCGATCTCAGATCGATCTAGAACCCCAGTGTGAACGCGCCCTTAGATGTCTCAGCTCCGAATAAGAACAAGAAACTTGACATTACCTACGAGAAGATCATCAAGGATGCAGAAACCTTGATGTGGAAAAAGGACTTAAGAGATTTGCCATCGTTGGTATATCATTACCTAGTAAGTGATGATAGGTAATTGTTAACTGATATCATATTGCTTTCTAACAGTCTGAGGCAGGTTATTTGACCTCAGTCGTAATCTCATGACATAGAGGACAACATCGGTTGTTTCATTTCGACATAACCACGCTCTTTCCCGTCCCTATTTCAAGCAACATGGCTCACGCTCTTCGACGTTCAACCCGAAAAACAAAACCAAAGTCGGACCCGGATTTTTTGTATGCAGACATCGAACGTCAGCTCCTAGAAGCCGGGCTAGAAGAAATGTCTCTATCGCCACCGCCACAAGGAACAACCACGAGGTCGACGCCTCGGCAAGATCAACAATTTAACCAACAGGCAAGCCCTCGTCCTACAACAGGCCATATTCCCAGTCCCGTTTCAGATAGAACGCGACTAGCAGAAGCGGAGCGCGACAAGTTGGCCCTCGAGCTTGAATTAATAAAACTAAAAACGTCGATCACGCAACGAGGTCTCCAGCTCAGCGATCCACTCAAGACGAAACAACAAAGAAACAACAAAGAAAGAAAAAAGTCATCGACTGGCCCAACGAATTTTGTTCAGGTGCGGCCTCGACTGAATTCGAGCGGCTGGACATGCCCGACTTTGTGGCTGGTTATTTAGCGATGATAAAACCCTACGAGCCACAACACAAGGACGTCATGCTCCAGCTACTCGAATTAGTAATGTTAAAATCTTGCAGTTATTCCTGGAAAAGCGTGCGCACCTTTTATGCTCATCTTGCTCGCCAAGTAGAATTGTGCCGTTTGGAGTTTCAAGATCAAGCCGTCATACGCGATCTAGCGACAATTCACTTCAAACACTCTGATCTTCGATCTGCATACCAGCCTCGAGACCCTAGAGATACAAAGCCAAATGTTTCGACATCCAGCACCTTTATACCGGACAAGGCCACGACCCCGAAGGCATGTCGCCAGTGGAATTATACTGGTCAATGCAAATGTGACTCCTCGTCCACCACTTTTGCCGGCCATCACAAATGCAGGGTTTGCGCAAAAGATCATCCGATGCTTCATTGCTCAAAACGCCGGTCAGCAATTCCCGACATCACTCAAAATCCAAATGACACGGTTTGACTACGCCAACTTCCAGATCATTCCACGGTTTCGACTTCTGAACATCCCTCGGATTTATCCTCTACGGACACGATTCCAATTTTTTCACAACAAGCTCATTTCACTACTACAGCCATAATTCAACACATGTTAGTTGCGCAAACGGGTCTACCAAACGCATACGGCGCAAAACTTCCTGTTATCACGAACTTAAAGGTTGACGCTTGGGATTATTATCTCAAGGACTATCACGATCAAAACGTACCACTCTTTTTACGCTACGGTTGGCCAATCGATTATACAGCCGATCGCTGGCCAGTTTCTTCAACGAAAAATCACCCGTCTGCGGATCAGTATACAGAACACATAAATCATTACATTGATGTTGAACTAAGCTATCAGGCTATCGCGGGACTTTCAGACAAATCCTCTACACCAGCCTCTGATATGTTCACCGTTACAGACTGTACCTAAACGAGGTTCAACTCATCGTCGTGTAGTAATGGACTTGAGTTTCCCGGATAGCCATTCTGTAAATAGCGGGATTTCATCGACTTCCTATCTCAACGATTCGTACAAACTTCGACTACCAGGCATCGATCGGTTATGCGAATTTATTGAACACCACGGTCCTGGCTGCCTAATTTATAAAAAAGACCTAAAACGTGCTTATCGACAACTTCCCATTGATCCTAAGGATTATAATCTACTAGGATTTTCGTTTAATGGAGGGTTTTACTTCGATCTTCGCTGCCCTTTCGGGTTACGGTCAAGCGCCATGATTTGCCAACGTACTACTTCGGCCGTCATTAATATATTTACAAAACAAGGATACACCGCAGACGTCTATTTGGACGACTTTTATGGAGCTGAGGAGCCCTGTCAGGCAACACAAGCTTTCACAACTCTTCAAACATTGTTTGATAACCTTGGATTACAGTCGTCACCAGAGAAAGATTGTTCACCTTCTACGAACATGGTGTGTTTAGGGATCAAAGTTGATACCGTAAATTTTTCTCTACACGTTCCTCAAGATAGAATCAACGACTTACTACAAGAGTTATTTACATGGAAGGACAAGAAATCCTATCGTCTTAAAGAACTACAATCCTTAATTGGGAAGTTATCGTTCGCGACAGCTTGCGTCCCAGCAGGTCGCATTTTCATGTCACGTCTATGAAATAATCTGCGAGCCTTTCCGTCACGTCAACGCACCACAGCAGTAACGCAATCACTAATATCGGATATCGCCTGGTGGTTAACTTTTCTCCCGCAATTTAACGGTACTACCATTATAAAATCTTCAACTTGGAACTACGACGACTTTCATTTTACAACCGACTCGTGTTTACAAGGCGGCGGAGCCACATGTCTCAACCAGTGTTTGTCATTCGATCTCCCACCAGACATTATCAATGACGCCGGGCATATTTCAGCTTTAGAGCTCTTCGTCGTCGTGGTCGCCGCACGAACTTGGTCTTCTGTCCTTGCACATAGACGTGTTATAGTCTCATGCGATAATCAGGCTGCCGTGACTGCAATCAATTCTGGATCCTCAAGAGACAGTTTCATGCAGCGCTGTCTTCGTCAGCTTTGGTTTACCGCGGCCTTACACGACTTTGAACTCAGAGCATCATTTATTCCGGGCGTGCACAATTCACTTGCGGACGCACTGAGCAGATGGCACATGAGCGCTAAATATCAAGACATTTTTTATTCCGAGTGTGCTAAACTAGATATACAGTATAGTTTTGTATCAGTTCCAGCATCAATGCTCAAGTTTCAGGTAGAATAATTATACCATTAGTTAGCTACTTTATATATTTCATTATTCATTATATTTTAGGTGGGATGGAGCCGATCCTGGATGATTTGTGTACACAGCTTATCCATCTGGCTTCCGCCGAGTCCACACATGCCAATCGGCGGTCTCATCTTAAATCATATCTCAAGTTTTGTAATACACAACACTATGTTGTTTTCCCAATACAACCGCTGGTTGCTTCTCGTTACGTAGCTTTTTTAGCCTATTACGGCCGCAAATACGGCACAATCCAAAATCATATCGCAAGTTTGAAACATTTTCATCAATTACACGGTTTCACCCTGGGGTGGGACACTAACTTTCTTTTCGCTTTAACTTTGAAAGGTCTTAAGCGCTATGCGAGTAATTTTGTTAACCGGAAACAGGCTATTACGCCCCAGATGTTACACCAAATGTCGGCATGCTTAAAGCTGACCAGCCCGCTACATGCCGCGATGTGGTCGCTTTTTTTGGTAGCTTTCTTTTCGTTTTTGCGGAAATCAAATTTAGTCTTTAGCGACGCTTCCAACTCTACTAAGGTCCTTTTAGGCTCCGATTTAACATTCACGGAACACGGAGCGAGTCTGGCTATTAGAGAAACTAAGACTATCCAATTTAAGCAACGCAAGCTCTGCATACCTATTCCAAGCATCTCAGGTTCTCGCTTGTGCCCGATTTCGGCCTTACGCAACCATTTGCTATTAAACAAAATAGCTCCACATCAACCACTTTTTTCAGTATTAAGCGCTCCCGGGTCATCGCACCCTATTACGTATTCAATGTTTTGTAGTTTTCTTAAGCAGTTGATATCAATTATAGGTCACGATCCCAGTGTTTTTTCCCCACATAGTTTTAGACGGGGAGGCGCGACTTTCGCTTTTGATTGCGGACTACCCGCGGAGTTTATCAAAATGCAAGGCGACTGGCGCAGCAACGCTTATCAGGTCTATCTAGAGTTGACAGATGCTCAAAAACACAGAGCTTCACAGAAAATGGCGCACAAAATTCATATGCTTTAGACTTAGGCTACAGTAAACAACCTGTAATCGTTCTTTTTAAAATTACCAATTAGTTATTGTTCTTTAATACATCCATTTGTTTTATCCTCTAACCCCCCACTTACAACATCCGCTTGGGTTTGGCGTTGGAGTTTTATTGTACGTGAAGCATTACCACTGCACAGGCAGAACAATAAAGCTCCATTTTTGTCCCAACGCGTCTCTTGTATGTGTTCTGAGGGTAAAACAATTTGACTTCGTTCAACTGTACGACTACCTTGTTTTGACAACAAGGAAGTACGATCACTCATCGCTGAGAACTACTGGATATAAGAAGCTCAAAGCTTTTCAGTTCTTCAAGGAAGGACATGTAAAAGACCTAAAAGTTGCAACAGTTGGTGGATTGACGTACGTGAAAGCAGAAGTGCTGGCTTCAATGAAGCAAACCAAGTACAAGGTCGCCATTGTTTTTAGTCATGGTAATAATAATGAAGTTCTAAAGGCCGCATGCAAGTGCCCAGCTGGGTAAGATTGCTACTTGAAATTATTTCTTTAAAATAACATATATTATTATAATTATTATTATTATTATTACAATACCCTTATTAAACTTTTGTATTATATTCCAGGAGAGGTGTTAATGGTCATGGGCAGTGTAATCACATAGGAGGCATTTTATTCGCCATTGAAGACTTCTGTCGACAAGGGTTGAAGAACCACCACGAGCCAGTCTCCTGCACCTCAAGACTCTGTTCCTGGAATGTTCCCAGAAATATTAAGGTAGACCCAAAGCCAGTAGATGACATAAATATAACTAAATATCGTTATGGCCAGAAGAGTGCAGAGATTGCCAAATCCAGCTACTATGATCCGAGAGCTCCCATTGATAGGAAACTTGATGAAACAAGACTCAACACTATGCTCTCAAAGCTTAGCCACTGTCTGCCAAGCAGCTCACTATTTTTATTTCATAATGTAAAACCAAAAGCTGTGTCTGATGGTAATGTTATAGTAGACAGTATATGTGAAAGCATACCTGATGATACAATAGATGTTTCTATGGTAACTGAGGAAACTGAAATGGATCTGCCATTCAATGAGGACTACAACATTGCAACATTCAAGTTTAAGGCAATGATTGATCAATATACAGAAACGATTACTGATAATGACATTGAGAGAATCGAAAGACTTTCAAGGGGTCAAGATAATGCATTTTGGAGAGAGCTCAAGAAAGTTAAACTGACAGCGTCAAATTTTAAGGCAGCTGCAATCAGAAACATTGAACCAGATAAACTATTAAAACAGATTATGTACAAAGTTCATGCATCAACAAAGATCCCTTCTCTACAGTATGGTCATCTTCATGAGGATGATGCTGTGGAAGACTATTTAAGTAAGAAAAAATTAGAGGGTAACAAGGGTTTGAGGGTTTGGAAAGTAGGTACTGTTATATCGAGAGTTAGGCCAGGGTATGGGGCAAGCTTAGATGGCATGGTTTTTGATCCATTGGCAGAGGGTAAAAAGGAAGGGGGACTTGAGATAAAATGCCCATACTCAAAGCAGGGAATGTGTGTAGAGGATGCTTGTTGTGACAAACAGTTTTGTATGACCATGCATTCTGGGGAACCAGCGCTTAAAACTAATCACCAGTATTATTATCAAGTTCAGGGGCAAATGTTTGTTTGTAGTTTAGCCTGGGTTGACTTTGTTGTTTGGTTTGGCCCCAATAACTTACATGTTCAGAGAATATATTTTAATAAACACTGGTGGTATAAGGAAACATTTCCTAGACTAGATTATTTTTATAAGCGAGCATTTCTTCCAGAAGTATTGACTAGGAGAGTTGCCAGGGGAATCTCATTGTACAAACATCATGGTTGGAAAAGTTATAAACAGTATGGAAAGCGTTCTAGAAGCCATTGATATGTATATTTTAGCTAATAATGTTATATAACAAACATATGACATTATAATCGAGCAATTTTATAATATAGATATAGATATTTGTGTAATAGACATTATTATGTACTCTAATTCTACTGAGTACTTTTATTTTCATTTGACTATTACAGCTTATTATAAATTATTGATTCCCGTAGTTTTGTTTCACGGGTTAAATAAAATCACAGATTTTATAGATACATGTAGATATTTTCATAAATGTTATTGCATGGATGAGAAATAAATGGATGCATGTGTTGTAGTTATAATTTTTTCCAGGCTATCTTTCTGTGTTCATCAACCTTCTAAATATATAATTAATGTTTCTTTACCATGAAACAATATGATGGAAAGAATAGCTGTGGAAAAAAATAACTACTTCAGATATTCAAAAAAGCTTGTTTATTTATTAACAAAAGTTAGTGTTGTGGTTTGAAATTTTAAATACACTTTTAAAATAGGCAATTAGTAATATCCTGTTGTTGTAGAAAAATAAATACATTGTAAATACACATTGTTGTCACTTGACTATTATATAATAAAGCTCATAAAGTTTTCTTTACCCGTCCCTTGTAACTGCGGGTTGGAGGAGCGGAGGCAAAAAGTTGGTCAAGTATGAGCAAACAGTAAAAATCTGATCAGCTAGATGGGCAAGGCTCAGGGGTAGGGTGCCATCTAAAATATGGTAATTTTTTATGCGACCAATGGCACGTTCCACATGTATCCTGACTGAAGCAATGTGAACAGTCTCTTGTACCTCATCTGCAGTTACATGTAACTGCTCCCTTGTGCCTTTGAATGGTGGTATGTTCAAGCGACAGCCTCGTGGTAAAATGTCACTGATGTCAAATCCCCGGTCAGCCATGACGTTGTCACCAGCTCCAAGGAGATCAATCAGACCAGAATGTTGTGTGATATATTTGTCTGATACACGTCCACCCCATAACTTTGAAACAAAGGTTACTTGGCCATTTGGTGTTATACCTATTAACACTTTAAAAGTGTTATGGTGCTTGTAGTTGGACCATGTTTGAGATTGAGCTAACATAGAGGATGGTACCTCAACAAAGATCTCAGAACAGTCAATAATTATTCTGGTTGATGGGTACAGTGAAAACTGCTCTGGAATATTCCTTCTCACCTTTTCTTGAGATGGAAATGGAAATATCAACCTTAATTCCAGATACAATAGGTTGATCCATGTACAGAATACTTTCGAGAATTGTCCAGGTGATATTCCAAACCTGTCTGCAATGTCCTTGACAAATAGGCCAACCTTGAGTCTTACTAACACCATAAACATCTCGGTTAAGGGTGGCATACTTCTTTTTGGCCCTGGCTTTTTCTTCCCCTCTTCCTGGTATGAATGGGAGTCGTGCACATTTCTACTGTTCCAATACTGCATTTTTTTTGCAACTTTGGGTTCAATATATTCAAAAAAGCAAATAAGAGCTTCATAGCTGGGAAAACCAGTGTAAAATTGAATTCCAACATTATCATCTTTAAATTTCTCAAGTTTAAATTCTTCTCTCTTTATAAGAGTCAATCTCCTTTTGCAGGGCTCCAACTTTTTCCCCCAAATTTTCATTCATTGCAGATTGTACTTCCAGTCTTTCCTCGATACTTGTCTTGTAATCAAGAGGATCAGATGGGCACATATTAAATTCAAATGCATAACTGTGATCAAGCAAGTGATGAGGAACAGTTGACTCATTCACACCAAATGACCAATCTGTTTGGGTTGATTGTTCTACACTCTACAATACAAAGCAAGCAATCTTTGAGTCATTTGAGTAATCAATACAACTTGAGTCATCAACGTGTATTCAATATGAATTTAATCTTACCCCATATAAAGTTAAAAGTTATAAATGATTAAATTCATATAAAATACAGGCTGATGACTTTGTAATTTATATAAAATGCAGGCTGATGACTTGTAATTTTATTTTGTGTGGACCTCCTAGGATTAGTGTAAACTATGTAGGAGTACATGTACTAAACTAAAGAACTGAGAAGATAATACTGCTCCAAATATGGGCATTGTCAAAAAAGCAAACAAAAATCCCTTACCACCGCTGTCGAAGCGCTTATTTCAGACATACATGTAGTTGTTTCAATGTCCATAACTTCTTCTTCATCACTGGAGCTATTAGAGGTTGGTAAAACAGACTGCGTTTCTACATCTTGTGCACTGGACTGGAATGTAACCAGGGATGTTGTAGTCAGTGTAGAAGTATAAACAACCTCAGTGGTCCCGTTTGGGTTTCGTTCTCGTGTTCGTTCGCGTGGCTTTGGAGGTGGACGACTCGGCTTCAATTTCTGATCGCCTGACCAATTAAATATCGATGGTTCCACTCCTTCCAAAGATAAAAACGTCATTATTTTAAAAGCTTCTTATATGTAACCAGTTTCGTCGTTGTCAGCTTGCAAATAGTGATTCGATCAGTGCGGTATATCATGACGGCCTACTCGATCTTACCTTGGCGTAATCTACTTCTACGTCCTCCAGGCGGTTTATAGACAACCTTAGCTGGAAAATGTTGCTCACAAAGCACGGTATTCGCGGTAACAAAGAAGCCATCTCTACCGTGCTGTCTTTTTATCAGATTGCACCAACGTGTTCTTGATGATGGCTTGGTTGGAAACCGAAAAAATCTTATTCCTGATGCTGTCCCATCTCGCTGATATTCGCAGTTTGTGCATCCAACAGCTGCACACTCTTTTCCTCTTCTCGCTTTACTCCTTTTACCTTCTTCTTGATTCATTTTAAAGCTATTAATATTATAAAATCTCTATCGTATCGATGAACGAGTGATGAAAACAAACTCTCACAGCTCAGGCTAAGCCTCGTTTCGGAGTTTGCTGTGCGCCTGCAAAACATTCACACAGCGGTTCTCCACAATGAACTCGAAAGGGGAGTAAGCTGTATGCTGATTAGAGTGATGGCACTTAACCCGTGAAACAAAATCTAATAGTTAGTAAATGTAACTAATATCTACTTGGCTAATATCTGTATCACGGGTTAAGTGCCATCACTCTGTATTGTCTTCTATTCAGTTTAAATCATTGCATGCTTTTAGTGTTTGTACTCCATTTTAGTACTTTTCGTATTAGTGAAAGAAAACAAATATATTAAAACTGAATACTAATATAATTCCCCCCACTTCCCCGTAAATTGTTTATGAAATCGGCAGCTGAAAATAAAAATAAAAACCTGTTAATTGGCAAATATTTTAACATTCACCACTAGCCAGTTCTCCAAGTACATTCAGAAATTCTCTTTCAGTCTCATCTTGTCGATAAACGTTTTGCAAAAGCACAGTGTGAGGGAAAACTTCCTTCCACACTTCACTTTCAAAGCAATATTTCGCTTCGTCAATGTCGTTCTTCACTGGAGGTAACTGGAAAAAAATCCCCAACCCCAATTACCTGCATACCTCCAAATACGAGATTATTTCCCCTTGTTTTCTGGGCTAACGTGTGAATGGTCTCCCAGGTCTTCATGCTACACTGAGATATCTCGTCGATTATCAATATCTCAGTTGAACGCCATCTTTGCAAACACTCGGTGTTGTTCATGACCGACGAGACCAACGCATCAATGTTCCTTCGTCCATTTCGAAGCCCAGCAAATGAATGTAACGTCTTAGCGTTCTCGTAAAGCGTACAAGCCATACCAGTTGTACAAGTGACAACAATGGCCTTCGTCTTCTCCATCAACTTGACAATGTGTTTGACGATGAATGTCTTACCTGTACCGGCTTTGCCACTGATAAATAAGTTGTGGCCACACATTACTCGATCCAAGACTCTCCTTTGCTCTGCATTTAAAACTATTTCGGTCATTTTTGATTGTTTTGATAAATTATGAGGCTTGTTTAATAATACACTTTCAACAGTATATGTATTTACTAGCTTGTGACATAAACCAAAATGGCGTATACAGTAATGACGTGACCTGACGTAACAAGACGTCATGTTTAGATACCGAGCGCTGGCCGATTTCCTCTCGAAGGCAAAATCCCGACTACTTCACGGAAAAGTGCACCATGTACTTGAGCCGCACATCGGTCCATGACGCTCAAAATTTCAAAAATTAGTTTATCAGCATACGTTGAAGTTAGACGACTGACACTTACAAAGTGTTTCGAGAATACGGTAAAGTTTAGTTATTCGAAGAAAAATTGAATTTTCACATCACATTGACAAAATTAGGGTCAAAAACGTATTTGTCACGTGACGGAGTTTCATACCTTGTTACAATATACACATTTGCTGCGGGCGCATCCCGCAAGAGGCACACAGGAAGCCCAACATAGGACATTACTCAGCACAGGGAACCCAATATATAAATACGCGCGCGCTCTACCACAGGAAGCCCATCAAAAAAAAAAATTTTTTTTGAATTATTTAGTAGCCTCAAAAGCAATGGTTGGGCTGCCTGTGCTCATGATGGATGTTTATTTCATTCCACGTTTGAAAAATTCAGAAGGAAAAGGAATCGTAAAAATCGTACTTCAAAACTACATCAAAGCAAAGGCGAGCAAGGTCAATGTACGAAAATCGGGATCGTACAAAAGTAGTTTTTGGCTATTTATATACTTGCACATTATAGCGAAGCGCATTTTAAAATTAAAATTAGTGATGTCTCAACTCAGACCAACAAACCCAATTTTTCATATCCTTCAATTGTTTTGAAAATAGACAGTGTTTGCATGATAATCAGTGTAGGTTTCTCCGTGTTCTTTTCAGTACGATTACAGTTGTATGATCCTTGTGTGAGTCATACATCTATTACGCGACCTAATTTTAGAACCGCCGCGTAGCGCTATTTAAAACAGAATTTCCACTCTCAAAACAGGTCAGTGAACGGCAAAAATACAATCGAAATCAAAACGTCCTTAGATTTTAGGGATCTATTACAGAAGAAGACGCTCGATGAGCGTATAGTCGGGCATTATGGCAATGACAACCCTACCTCGAAATTCATGCTTCAGTGATCATATGAGCTCATATTCTACAGTCCCAATGAAGACCCTCTCCCTTTTATCCACAATTCCACCCCACATTATTTATCACTTATTCATTTACCCCAACAACAATAGAGTCCGATTACCTAATTCTCCTTTATCTATCAGTTGTTCAGCCCCATTAGGGAAAGGTTGTATCTCTTTATTGAGATCCTCTATTGTTGTTACTACCACACTCCGTCCTGTATGGCTTCACGACAGTGTAATTTTCCATTTAGTGTGTACCCTGCCCATTTTCACACTGCCCTTATCCTTCCTTTACAATCAATGGATTCATTTACACCTTTCTTTACCAGAACCAATTCACCGACTACAACAACCTGAAGGCGGGATAGAGAATGCAGGTAGGCCTGAAGGGGTCGGTGGGGTTGAGAGTGCCACGGTTTCAGCCAGCTCTTCTTTCTTCATCTTCACTAAACCCACTACCACTAACACCACTAGTAATTCATCCACCACCACTTGCTTCTCACCCACCTCTACTTTCAACTCACCCACCACCACTTGTACTTCACCCACCACCACCTGCCACTCATCCACCACTACCTGCAACTCATCCACTACTACCTGCAACTCATCCACTACTACCTGCAACTCATCCACTACTACCTGCAACTCACTCACCACCACATGTACCTTACCCACCACCTTTACCATATCCGCCACCACCTCACCAACCACACCCATGGACTACAACATTGACTACGTAGACGATGACTTACTGATTGACGCTTTAGTTGAACTCGACGGAAGCCACTACATCACAATTGACGATGATCTCATCCTTGAAAGTCCTGACCCACTGGCAAGTACAAGCTGCATCCCTTCTCCCACCACTGTCCTGTTCTCAGAAGACCTTACCACACCCACCACCACCACCATCACATCACAGAACAGCCCGTCCACCTCATTACCTACCTTCACTATACCCACCACCACCATCACATCACAAAACAGCAAGTCCACCTCATTATCCACCTTCACCATACCCACCACCACCATCTCATCACATAACAGCCCATCCACCACATCCACGTCACTACCCACCTTCGCAACACCCACCTACACTATCCCTCCACTAGCATTTAACTACACAACTCCACAACATGATCATCCATTCTACCATAAGATCATTCATCTCATTCATGCCCGCCGCCACCACCACAGCCAAATCATCACACTTACACAACATTTATCACGGTCAAAAGTCCCTAGTGGACTTTTGCCAGCATCACACACCACGGTTCAACTCACACCAGAACACTTGAACCGTTGGCACCACACACTCCACCAGGCAGGTCTGGAGTTGACCGGCCTTATGCTGCAACACCATCAGCAGTGTTTGGCCGAGGTCTCTTCGGACTTGCTTACACTCACACAAGTCACACAGACAGAACTCGAGGACAAACAACAATGCCTCGAGTTCATCACACATGCCCAACAACAAGCACACAGCACCATACCACCACTCAAGTCATCTTCACACAAACACACCACTAATAATCGCAACAAACGCCACAACCATCCATACCACAACACCCCATCTCGCCACCATGTCCCACCAACATCCAATCCTAACCACCACCGCACACCTAAACATAAACCCACGCCACCACACCACAATCACCCCACATTACCACATAATACCAACACCATTCATAACCACCATCAATCACCATTTCACCACGCATCCCAACATAAACCCACACCACCACACCCACACCACAATCACCCCATCCAACCACGTCATACCACCACCATTCATAATAACCATCACCCATCATTCCACCACGCATCCCAACATAGACCCACACCACCACATCAACAGCGCAACCACCCTACCCATCCACACCGTAACACCACTACCACCAAAACCAACACCCACACCTCCCATTCCCAGCCTTCTGAGCATCAGGACAGACCCAACCCGATTTCCAAAAAACCCGTAGAGCCACCCTCAAAATTCCCTACTTCCCTAATACATGTGCAACACCTATCTACCCCCACCGCCAACCGACATTGCCCCACCAAAGGCAAGAACCAACGTAAAAAATCGTTCATCAGAAAAGTCCAAATTGATGTACATCGGAAGGCGGTGGTTAACCTCACCCCTATAAACCTAACCCCCTATCAAATGAAAGTTCTCTATAAGGGTTTAAAATTTGTTCCCACACCCAAACCACCATCAACGATGGAGCTTAAGAGCTCCTTCCAACAATTTAAACGCAGACTATACTTGAGATACCATTTTTATGGTAAGAAACACAAGAAAACCCCATTCAAGAGTGTCAGTACATGGAACCCCCCTACCCCACTTAACCACAATCTTATCATCTACTGCAACTCTGCGTGGGAACAAATACAAAACACAATTCACAACCCCCCCTCTTCTCATGGGCACAGCTCAAACATGTCATATGGGGAGAGGATGGCCCTAAGAGAGCTTTCACAACTACCAAATACCATCATCAAACCGGCCGATAAGGGTGGCTCTATAGTTTTATGGCCAGAACACTTGTACCTCATAGAAGCCCAACGACAACTTTCTAACACCAATCACTATTCGCCCATCAACCATAACCCTATACCATCATTAGTACTTAACATTTCTGAATATCTACATCAATTGTTGGCAGATAAAATCATTGATTTACCTACATACAAGTATCTACTCCCTAACTCCCCATCCCGTACACCCCTCTTCTACATGTTACCCAAAATCCACAAACCCAACATACCAGGTAGACCTATCATTTCAGGCTGCGACTCACCTACAGAGAAACTCTCTATTTTTGTTGATCATTTTCTTAAACAATTTGTTCCTTTTATACCTTCCCACATCAAAGACACCAATGATTTCCTGCGTACTATCCTTTTCTATTCCATCCCCACTGCCACCTGGTGCACTTTTAGTCACCATTGATGTAATCTCCCTTTACACTAACATCCCCCAGGATGAAGGTATTAATGCTTCTTTGAATGTTGTTTCCCTTATTCCAACCCATCTCAGACCTCCACTACATGTTTTCCGTAAGTTTCTTGAATTTATCCTCAAACAAAATTTTTTCCTATTCAATGATCAACATTATCTACAAATACTTGGCACTGCCATGGGCACCCGAATGGCTCCCTCTTTTGCAAATCTTTTCCTCCATCAATTAGAATACAATATATTATCAAATACCCCTAACGACCTACACCCCCTAATATGGAAACGTTACATTGATGACGTTTTCATGATATGGACTCATGGCGAGCAGACCCTACTTGAACTTCTCCAATATATGAATACCTTCCATCCCACTATTAAATTCCAGTTTTCATTCTCCCCTACTGACATCAATTTCTTGGATACTACCATTTACCTAACCCCTGAACGAAAGCTGGAATCAACATTATATACTAAACCTACAGATAGCAGCATGTTACTACATTATACCTCACACCACCCCCGCCAGTGTAAGTCAGGTACTATATACAGCCAGGCTCTGAGATTTAGACGCATCATAACAGACAATAACAAACTATGTCAACAACTACTGCGACTGAAACTCATTTTACTTTCCAGGGGTTACCCTAACTCACTGATCAATCACAACTTCAGCAAAATCCTACACCTCACGCAGTTCCAATTACTTCATAATCCATCACACAAAGAAACTCACATACATAAACAGGTCTTGCCTTTCATTGTCCCATACCATCCTACACTACATTCCATTCCTTCCATACTCCATCACTTCTGGTTTCTAATCAGTAAGGATCCTGAACTTTCACGTATCTTCCCTCACTCTCCCACCACAGCCTACAGCCGTCATTCCAACCTTAAAGACACACTAGTACACACACGTTTCACCTCTACTTCCAACACTCACATTCCTAACTGCTGAACCGTGTTCCCTCTCTCCTTGCTCTCCTTGGATGGCCTCCTGTAGTTTGATCTACATGTACCCCCATTATACTCAACCACTATCCCAGTTCTACATTGTACCACCGTCACTCCCTATATCCCAGATGTCATAGAATATGCTCGCATTTTGGATTCCTACTATGTATGGCTGACCTTCCTGATATATCTACCATGACTTATTTATTATACCGATTTACTTGATCACAACATCAAGTCAAACCAACCCATCTATGGCTTTTCAGGCACATTTATAAACACTTTACCATTCAACACAGAAGAAAGATGGTGTTTCATACTTCTTTACTTCAAGTTGTGCCTCTACATTAACATTATTCTACATATTTATACCGTCTACATGGGTTTTATGTCATCATTTGTACAATATATCAAGGACTTCATTTCTACTCATTATTACTACTGGATCAAATATGACTATTGTCTTCTACCATCAGCCACATTGTCTATATTCACGATATTTATTATCAAGACTTTATCATCGTATCTTACAATGTATCTACAAAGTACTGGGATAGTACATCATTGGTCAACTTCACCACTATCATCTACAATGGAACAATTAAATAACAACATTATTACATATTCGCTAGGTCCCCAATTTTTATCATCTTATGTTTTTTTACGGCCCTCCCACTATTGTTAACAGTCTAGCTTTCAATAAATAACTATTCCATGTAGTTTTGCCTGCCTTTCCTCACCTTTTATCCTTTCATGTAACTCCTTCTTTCCCCTTGTCAGTACTTTGGTCGGCCATTTTGGTTTACTCCTTTCCAGTACACACGTCCACACACAGGGTTCCCGTTTAAATTTATCCCCCCTTCGTCCTCTCCACCTCCCCCTCCGTAGTATTGTTTTTTTTCCTAGGATGTCGCCATTTTATCTTGAGTTTCCTGGCAACATATTCCCCTTCGTTTTCTTTTATTTATTTTCCGTTCTACTTTCTGTATACGTCACGGTTTGACGTTTTTTTCTTTTAAATTATGTCACGCGTTTCTTTTCACCGGCTTTTTCTTATAGTTTCGCTAACATCATAGCCAAGCTATATTCACCGAGGAATATGCCTATAAGCAACATTTTGCTAACCACGCATCCACTGGTCCGCCAGCGTTTCATTCTTCAAGGTAGGCTCTTCCCTTTTCTCCAACCTTCTGTTTCTTTTCAGCTATTTTTACCATTTATTTTCACTTTTTCCGGTTAAAGTTCAGGTTTTTGGCCTTACGTATGTTCACGAGTTAGCGTACATTGTAAGTCTCCCATTCATCCCACCCAACACTTATGTCCCTTGCACTATTGCATGAATTTATTTGGTAACCACGTGTAGGGTTAAGCTTCAAGGCCTTGAAGTATGAAACACGTTTGTCATCTACCATAATGACAACAGTTTTTAACGTCTTAACCCCTGATGAGTAATGTTAAACTGGGTTTACCAACCCTACCTCGAAATTCATGCTTCAGTGATCATATGAGCTCATATTCTACAGTCCCAATGAAGACCCTCTCCCTTTTATCCACAATTCCACCCCACATTATTTATCACTTATTCATTTACCCCAACAACAATAGAGTCCGATTACCTAATTCTCCTTTATCTATCTGGTGAAAAACGTCTGCGCATGCGCGAATCAATCGAATTTTTTCAATTCAAAATGGCGGCCGTCTTGCAGTGTTATTGTCGCATGGTCGTTTAATTTGGCGTGTTCTCTGTTCAAGGACGAATCATATTGAGGTAAGTTTATCCTATTATTATTCTTTACTTATCATTGAGTAGGTTTGTTGTTAATATATGTCCTGAGACTTGTTTTAAACGATGGAAATATTTGAAGAACGTTGTCAGATAAGAATTTTAACTGATTTTCACTCGTAATTTTTCAATTAATTTCTTATTTCCTCTCTTTATTCTTGAAATAAATTTTGTCTGTTAATCCAACCAAGATCTGACTTGTGTATAGCTCATTATTTTATTATTTTTCACATGTATTGCTCACACATCTAGCTGTGATCAAATGGCAATGCCATTTTTTTATTTGGCACCTTTAGAGTAAATAATACAATAAAATTGTGAATTCACAAAGTATTCACTGATACATTTTATCATTTTCATTATGATATTGCTTTATCGGCGTTTACAGTAAAGGTTGACTTGACTTGAGATTTTCCTTTCTCTCTCTTTTAGAAATAAATTGCAGTACAACTGCAAAAATTGAAATTTGTTCCAAGATAATCAAGCCTGATCCATCGTAATAACTCTGATACTCTTGATACAGGGACAGAAGCAACACATGCTCCATGTGGTTCATGCAGATGGCTATCCAGAAATAATATGTTACTCTGTCCATCATGTACAAAAGTGAATGTATTTCCTCTGAAAGTTACAATGATTGCTGATGGAGATGATGCTGATGTACATGTATTCTGAACCATGTTGTTTAGGTAATGTTCTAAGTTACTTGTATGCGGACTGTTATTTTCAGTTGAAAAGTTTACTGGTAGCTCTTGTCCAAGGTTAATTTGACCAATTGTTCCCATTAGCAACCTTGATGCCATTGGCAGTTGAAGTGTCACTGGCATATGATTAAATGCATTATCATGTACTGTATTTCCCTCCAGTATTGAAGAAACTATTAAATTAAACCATGCTGGCGACAATTGAGTCTGAATATTCAAAAGAGTCTTTTTTACATGGTACTTGTAGGCCATTAAGAGAGCAATAAGTGCACATGCTGTACTTCCATGTCTTCCATTAATTGTTGACTGTGATATTTGATGGGGAAATAACCACAACTGCACTGAATTTTTTTTGTCATATGTGATATGATGCACCACCTGCTGCTGTGACTGGTTACTAGTAGCTGGTGTTCTTTGAGAACGTTGTGCCTGGCTTTGGTGCTGTGGACACGTAATATTACCACTTGCAGATCGTGTATGTCCTGGCTGACTGCAGTGTGTTCTTTGTGACTGGACCCTTGATGTTACATTGTCTGATTTCCTTTCTATTCTTGGTTGCATTATCAGAGGATATGATTGAATGATTTGCCTGACTTCATTTTTCCATTCTGTTGATTTATAATACTGTGGTGGTCTGGCATTCATATTTCCTTCCCTTGCTTCCTCAGGTTGGCGTTCATCTGTTCTACTAGACTTTGACTTTGTTGGTTCCAGTAGAGAGCTGTTAAAGGAGTTTGCAAGGTTTCTGATAGTAGCATCAAGGTAGGGCAAACAGATTGGGCATTTATAGTTTTCGTTCAGACAGGCAGTGTGAAAAGTATGAAAGCATTGTAATCTTTGAAAAGCACCAGTATTTGAGCAGGAATTGAGGTCACATTTAGTATTTACACATGGTTCAGCATTTTGGTCCTCTTTCTCAAAACTGTATCCTAAAGGCATGCAGTTGTTTAAAACATTTGTGTCAAAACTTGGCAAGAAATACTCCAACTGTCCTTTTGGTTTCCCTGACTTGGTTAATGGTCTTGGCATCTACAAAAATATTTTTTGAATTTATATCAATTTATTGTGTGCATGTACATGTACAGTACATGCAGTGCATTAAACGTTTATTCTTCAAGGAAACAGATACAATTCATTTAGATTCTAGATTTCATCTGTCAAAAGCCATGGCACATACATGAAGTACGATACAGCACAACATTGACACATTTCACATGCAGTCACATGAAATCTGCTCCAATAAAAAATACTACATGGCAAGATAAAAAACACACCTTAATAGCTTTTCCAATATTGTTTGCTATCTTCTTAAATTTCCTGAGCAAATATTCAGCCGATGCTCCTGCCACAACACTCCAGTCCCTATTCACTGATTGGTTCTTGTTTTGGTTGTTTACAAAGTTATGTTTGAATGATATCTGAAACCTTTGAGCACTAACACATTTTGCAATTTTCTTTATGGCTTCTGCATCTAGCCATGGTGCAATGTTACTTCTAAGTTCAGAATGAAATATTTCAACTTTCTTTTCTGTAAAGAGTGCAAGCCAGTCTTTTTTTCTTTGAAAATAATCCTTTACATTTTCCATTTGGTGCTTGATGTCGCTCAGCATAGATATTGACGATCTATTGTAGTGTCTTCGCTTCCATATTATAAAAAGAAGGGTGACTCTAACCATAACTGCCACATAATTGTCTAGATCACCACTACAAAACATTGTGGTATATTGAAAAAATCCAAGAGGAAGTATTTCATCCAACAAAAACAGCATTATAACATATTCAACATCTTTGCACATGTTAAATTTTTGTATGATTTTTTCTCTTATCATTAGCCAGCCAAGAAGTAAGGAACTCAGGAGTAATGAACATAGTCCTGGAACAGGTTTCTGTTGTAATGGTCTTGAATATAAATGTTGATGTAGCTCATCAAACAGAAAATGATACTGTAGTATAATTTGTTCCTGTAAATTCAAACTCACGTGGAATGGTCCTTGCTCTGGAATTAGGCATAACATAGGGTCACTCTCATTTGTGGTTTGAGCAATGATTTTCTTACAATATAACCATGTTGGCCAGTCACCAGGAAAAGGAATGAGATACTTTTTTAGATATTCTTTGAGCTGTGGTGCAACTCTCAAAGAATGCTCTACAGCTTTTCTGTAATCTTCCATGCTTTTCAATGATTGCTCTGTTTCGTCTATCAAAAAGCAAGAACTCAGTTTCTGAAGCTCTCTTTGATCTGGATTGGAGTAAATACTATGACAATATAAAAAAAGAAAATATATATATTATAATTATGTTCATGATCGAATGTATAAATAATGTTATTTATGAATCCTAAACAAATTCCTTCTTTATATACCGGTATATATTTTTTGTGCTTACCCTAATTCTTTCACTTGTTTTTCAGCTGATTCTGGTTTTATTGATCTATACACATCTGGTAAACTTTCTAAATAAGATCTGTGGTAGTGAAGATGGTCTCTCATGACTTTCAGAATCAACACTACTAATTCCTCCCCTACATGACTTTGTAACACCACGTACTGTTACATCTACTACTCTGTGGATTTGTCTGAAATCAGATGGTTGCACAATAGCTGGTACGTTGTGTGGTAGGTCAATTAGACTTGTAGCCATATGAATAGCTGTTGATTTTTGTAACTTTGTGATAGGCTGGTTTGGGGTACTGACAATATGGAAATCATCCAACATTTTCACAATTAATTGGGACTCCTATTCAAAAATAGAAATGTTTTTGGTTAATCAGTTTGTTTTTATATCATAACAATCCTGTGGTTGAGTGACAACATGTCATGTACATTACATGATGTTAGCATAGCATGCTAGTTGTCTTTTAAGTATTTTTTTTTTTTCACTTTTTCACAACTTAATGCTGACTTACTGTTACAGCTTTTCCTATTTGGTTATCAACATTGCAATAATGCTCCTTTGCCATTTTTTCTCTTTCATAATCAATAGTTCTTCTATGGACAGAGTCCCCAAATATAACACCTGCTGCTTGTCCAGTCCTTGACAGTCCATGCTGTGCCAGGAAGATTCCACAATCTCTTTGCAATTGATTGGTTTTCTGTGACCTACAGAAATAATAATATTATTCGGTAAAAAGCACTGTGAAGATTGACAGAATTAAGAAGTCACACTCTCTGCCTTGTCTAACACATATATATACTCATTTCAGATTACATTAGTCTTTGATCTGCATCACATAACTGTGATAATGTATTACATAACTGCATAATTTTTTTTGTATAATGTACATGTACATATGGTACAAATAAATGTACATATTTGTACAGTATAAATAAAGCTGTTTTCAGGTACCCAATTAGCCAATTTTCTATATCTATCCCAGGGGCGTAGCCAGGATTTTCCATTGGGGGTCACACTCCATCGTTCACCATCATATCCCCCTCTCCCCTCCTCAAACATATCCTGGGACCTGTCCCCCTGTCTACGCCCCTGCATCCTATTCATGCTCACCTGAAATATGCCAAAATATGAAGTAAGGCAACTGTTCTTTGTTCTTGAGTTTCTCTTCTGGCCTTTAGAAGTCTTGTATCATCACGTGTTATTGAGTGAAGCAGCATATCAAACAGCCCAGGTGCATTCTGCTCAGCAAAGGCTCTCATTACTGATATATGGTACAGTTGATGTCCCTGTTGTGCATAATGATTGTATAAGGCCATTTGGAATCTTGCTACTAGCTGTTCAAAGTCATCCTCTGTAAGAATAAAGTGGTATAATAATAATAATAATAACTTATTTATATACGATAAATTGTTAAAACTACAGCTTGTGAGGTCGTGTAGAGTGCAGACAATAAAAGCGTGAAATATATTAGAACTGACTTAGAAATAATTATTAGTACTACCTGTAAATAGGATTTGTGAAACAATAGAAAACAAAGGATTTTTCACTATTTAGTACTATTTAGATACAGGTAGTAAGTTTCGCTTAACATGCCTGACTACAACTACCACATTTTCAACTTAGTAAGTTATTTCACACTTATTGTTTGCACTCTAAAACATAAATGTAAAATAAAACAGAAATATGTACAAATAATTACTAGCCCCCTCCCCTTTCCTTCCTCACATTATTAATGGCCCCAAAGCCTCCCCCTACTCCCCCCTCCCCTTTCCTTCCTCACCCCAGTCCCTTCCAAACCCTCGGAAAGCCAGCACATGCTATCTGTAAAACAGTGCTCGTGTATTTTACCTCGAATGCCATCAAGTTTTTTTAGCTCAGCAGACATTCTTTCCCAGACTCCAGGATCTATTAATACTTGACCATCATCAGTAAGTGTTATTTTTCCAAACTTAGTATCCACAACATTTAATTCTTCTTCAAGAATTCCAAGGGGCATCGATCTCACCATGTGGTTGAAAAGACAACGAAAATGACTCTGAATGCGTTCGATTGCATCTTCTAGTTCTTCTCTATTCATGTTAGCCTCTTGATATTGTGTTCTTGCATTTTGAAGATCTTCCAAAAGCGTTTGTAATGGAGAGCACCTGAACTCAAAAATCTGTTGAAGTCCCGGGTTGAGCACAGAAAGAAGAATGTTCAGTAAGCTTACTTTATACATTGTAAGCATTATTTGATAATGGAATCATTTATTTACCTCTCAACTTTATTTCAGGAGATGAAAGATTCTGCTTCGCTTGAGATTTCTAAAGAAATAGTGTTTTGTTAATTTAAGTCTATTGAATAATTCTGAAGACACAGTTTTGATAGGTAAGCGTAAGAGGCAAGTCTTTTAACGGCATTTCAATCGTTTTCTTCGGAAATCTTTATTTAATATAAAAAAGTTTATTTTCACTCTTTTCCATGAATGAAATCCTGAATGGAATGAATGAAATCCCGACTTATGTTTTTAAAATCGGCCGCGAGAATTTACGAATTCAGTTAACTTATTATTATTTTTTAATACTTCGACGAAAGGCCGAAAAGGCTCGAAACTCTTTTTCACGGTGATATATATTTACTTTCATCATTGAATTTATCATTCCCATACTATCTACTGTACTCGCTAGTTTCCATTTATCAGTAAACTTATTATTATTATTAACTTAAGTTCATACCTTTCTTCTCTTCGTTGGTTTGTTGCTTTCTCCCAGCTCCAGCTCTGCTCTTTGTTGACATTTATTACACCACCGTGTTCCTGAACGATAATCATTGACGTTTTTTCCAGCCTCATCTAAAATACTGTACATTCTTGTAGGGATGGGGTATCGATGAAGTGACTTGCCATGCCCCCATGTCGAAGGACAACAACATCTTTGGTCGCTCTTTAAGATTTCTTTTCTGTGGTAAAGACAGACTTTACTTCCAACCGGAACTCCACCAGCGCGAGCAAGATTGCCGTCACAAACTTGTAGCTCACCAAAACATTTTCCCTTGTTTCTTGTCCGTGACGAACAAATACATTTCGCATCGTCATTCCCAGCGTACACAATTTGTACAACAATTACTATTACCAACAGCAACCGGATGAAAGCCGTGAACATTATTTTCAAAGCGTGTTTTCGCTTTCCTCGCCAAAAAAATATACGACTCGTCAACTCTCGAAATGTAAAAAAAATATTGAATAAACTATAATGAAAATATTTCGTTTTAGTTTTGTTTTATATGCTTAAGTTTTGAAATTTGGCGACCTTGGTCGAAATTTTTTCAAAAATCGCGGGAAAATCTTAAGAAATGACTCATTTCCGAGCGGGTTTACGACGTCATTTCCGCGCATGCGCAGACGTTTTTCACCAGTGTCCTCGCCGCATGTATGTGGTGCACTTTTCCGTGAGCCGAATAGCCGAAGTCGTCGAACGCTACAGGCCCGTGGGGGGTACCCAGGGTTAAGTCGTCATTTTGTCGCTAATGGCGGGGCATGGAAGAGAAGTTCATATCAAGAAAGACTGATTTTTTCGGTGTAAACGTTAGGATTCTATTCCCTATTCATGGTAAGTTTAGACGTTCACAATTCATGTCAACCTTAAGTCAATTTAGAAGAGATTTGACGGTCTTAAAGTAGTCCTTTTTCGTTTTGAATGGTGGAGAAAGTTTGGATGTGTTGTGCTCGACACGTGAGCCTGAAAGTATTTTTGTCAAGGTTTTTACGTAGTATTTGCTCTAAATGTTCTCTACATACTCCTCAACGAATCAGTTTTTTTCATAAATTATGCAGAACTGATTTGACTTGTGTAGTTGTCAGTGATCGAAATGCACTTCAACAGGGAACCTCTTTCAACTGACTGATAGTACTTTATCTGTTTAAACATTTTGACTGTCTCATCTAGAAAGTGTTTGACGTAATTTTGTACTTTACTTATAGTTCTTCTGACACAAGGGAACGCCAACACATGCAGCATAAACCATCTGAAGCAAAAATATAGACGAACTCAAATTCACTGACATCGAAGCCGAAGGAGACATGAATGGCGATGGACTCGTGAAGCTGCCGTGAACTAAAATATTAACAGTTGTTCGTTATTGTCATTGAAATAGCACAACACATTTAGCAAATAAGCTTACTATCATCTGAGAGAAACACAGAGTAATTTTCGCTTCCAACTGTGATGTTTGTTATTCATTCACAACTTGTCGATTGTGTATAATATTTTTTTAATTGTTGTTATCCAGCTATTACTGATCAATATAGTGAATAAATTGTACAGAAAGAACGGCGAAAACAGTGTGTAAAAGCTAGTAAACTTATTGTTGAAATAAATACGTTTGTTTGTCATTTTGTGTACAAGGCTGATAGCAAAAATGTGTTGTGCAGTACTAAATATTGAGACTTATCAGGAACCCATTACTAGGAGCCTTCCTCTCCTATAATAGGTCTGTACGACATCATTTGCACAAATTGAGCTAAAAATAGAACACTCATTATAAATTCCGCGCGATGAACCAATCATGTCGCGTCTTACACAATAGGAATTTGACGTCAGATTCAACACTGATGGCAGCCGAAAGCGTACCGTGTAGTTCTAGTGTAGAATCTGAATCTAGCTATAGTGAAATTGCAGAATAATTTTGTCGTCTGACTTCAGTACTTCATCAAGCGAGGAAGAACAATGATTGAAAACATTAAAAACAAAACAACAAAAAACTAACTCCAGGTATTATTATTTATATCAAAACTTCAAGTGCGAGAATTTCTACAAAACAAAGCTAGCTAGTTCAAAGGCCAGTTCAAAACATCTTCTGCTCTTTCTGAGAAGGAATTCAACGATCTGGTATCATGGATAATCTGTTACGAAGATCCTAATTAAACTTGTGCAGGCCAGGACTAGCAGTGAGAACCAAGCTATGAATATTCCAAACCGCCGGTGTGTTTTGCTAATTAGCACTGATTTGTTGTCTGAAACGCAGCAAAATGAATCACGAACTGAAGTAGGATTTTGTCGAAAATTCTCGACATTGACACAAACAGTTCCTTCTAAAACAGCGAAGTGAGGTACAGGGGAGCTTCTTTTTCTGTGGCCTGGATGAAGATTTTATCGCATTTTTATTCAGCGGCTGATCTTGGAGTGCCGGTTATCTTGTCTTCTTTGCCAACTGAAGTCGCCTTTGGCGAACGAACTTCGCCATACACACAGTGATAACCCTCTTGTTTTAGCCGGTTCTTTGCCGCTCTTTAAGGCACGGTTTGTCGGTTGAAAGTTTCAGTTGTTTTTCGACAATCTATCGGCGAAGGTCTTTAGCAAAGTGCACATTTGTGTGGTTGTTTATGTTGGCGTCGCTGTCCACTGAAACTATCAGTGATGATGAAGGTGATGGATTTTGCTTCATCAGAGTCGAAATGGCACTGTGAGAACGCTTCATTCTTACGAAGACTAAATCGTGAATCAAAAACCAACAGAAGAAAGTTGATAAAACAAGAATAAACATATGAAGCGATAGGTATAACTAAGCGCTTTAGTTTATTGATACATGTGATACATTCATTGTACAGTTCGTCTCGTTCTTGTGCAGGGGAAAAATAGACTTGTACTTCCATGGATTAAGAATATCAATATTTTGGATCAAGTCCTCGCATCTTCCGTTTGGCCACAATTTTATTTTTCAATTTGAAATTCTTCGGAAATTTGCATATCTAAAAATAGCCTAATTTGTGCAAATGATGTCGTATCAACCTATTACTAGAGGGAGGCTCCTAGTAATGGGCTCCTGGACTTATATTTAGCATTAATAAAACACAATGCGTCAATTTTGAAGATTTTAATCGATAAAAATCAAAATACAATACAAATACTTTACAGAAGTCAAAACAGAAAGCAAATAAAGTATATTTAGATGTTAAAACTTGCCAAAAAGAGCATAGTTCAGATTTGCCGACCGCTTGTCGATGTCCTCTCGAAGGTAAAATCCGACTGTTTCACGGAAAAGTGCACCACATACATGCGGCACACATCGGGCCATCACGCTCAAAATTTCAAAAATTAGTTTCTCAGCGTACGTTGAAGTTAGACGACTGACACTTATAAGGTGTTTCGAGAATACGGTAAGGTTTAGTTATTCGAAGAAAAATTGAATGTTCACATCATAATGACAAAATTAGGAGCAAAAACGTATTTGTCACGTGACCTAGTTTCATACCTTGTGTAAATATACACATGTAGTGCGGGACGCGCGGGATGTGCACAGGAAGCCCAATATAGGATATTACTCAGCACAGGGAACCCAACATATCTACGTATTTTAAAATATTGAGCGCGCGCGCGCTCTACCACAGGAAACCCATCAAAAAAAGACGCAAATATCATTTTATTGAATTAGTAGCCTCAAAAGCAATGGTTGGGCTGCCTGTGCACTGCCTTTCGATGTTTTGCTGACTTGACATGTGGCTCTGGTTGCTGAAAGTAATGTTGTTCTTCGCTCCGCTGATGGCAGTTGATAGCTGTCGCTGCTCGTTCTCATCAGCTTCATCGTAATCGTCAAGAGAGGAGATATTTCTGTGTCCAGTGACCTTCATTACTTATAGAGCTTCTCTCGAGGCCGGCTGTCTTCATCTTTTTCACAACCGTTTTTCTAGCACTGTGGTTGGTGAGGTTTTTAGTAGAGCTTTCAAAGGATGTCCCAGCGATGATTGACTTCATCATGTCGTTGATCTTGTGGATTCCCATCGGCTGTCTTTTGAACCATACATGAGATGAGGGATTTTGCATGCATGACAGGTAAAATGGACCTTGTGCTTGTAGCTCAGGTGGTCGTCAATTCTTTTCGCCAGTTGCAAACATTTTTGGCAAAAAGCTTCTTGGTTTCGCTTTCAAGCCAGCTTGGCGTGTTTTGGTGGGATCCTCTACAAACTGTACGTACTTTGTGCCGTTTTCATATTGCATAGAAAAATCATTACTAACTTCAAATCTAGGAAAGTTTCCCGCCATACTTGTTTTTGTTGTTCAAGAATCGGAGTCATGTACTCGTAAGCAAAATACCTTAGTAACTGTCTATCATTTGAAATTTTACTGTACAATTTCAACCTTAACTTTTCCAGTACAATTTCAACCTTTTTGGGATAAATTGAATACTTCTCGACCAATCAGAATTCAGAAATTATTTCATGTATATTATTAGTTCAGATAACAGCTCTGCATTTAAGAAAACTGGTCAGACAATCAATCCTACAGCACAAACAATGTAAGAAAACTCCTTTACCCAAAACTTTAGCTTCATAGAAATAAAATATCCAAGAAACTGAACACAAAGAAATGTATGGAGCGAAGCTGTGTTGATTGTTTGGTTTGAGTAGATGTAATACTTCCCATACGAATTTTGAGAATACACATTAACCAGTAATTGTATGGCTCCTTTGAGATTATTTCAGTGAAGTTTCAGCTAAATTAAATTTAGAGCGATTTTCGTCAGTGTCCCTTTTAAAAAGATCTTTGATAAACACGACAAAATGTTAGACATTATCTCACTTTCTCGAAATGATGTCACTTGTTCAGAGAAATTTAGGAAATTATTTGTTATTAGAGACCTTTAGCACCACGTTCTTGTTAGGTACCGCAAACCGCAGTTCGACGTCAGGCGTTTTCCGTCAAACTTTAGACATTTAGTAAGTATCAAGACTTTACTCATATGCAATCTACATGTATCACTCGATCCTGGGTTCAAACAATTTGTCATCATCATCATAATCACTTCATGTACCACCACCCACACCATCATCATCATTATTATCATCGAGATCTATCATTATATACTTATAAAAAGTTTATTCTTCTCTTTAGGAGTGATTGACTTGATTGGTTCCCATGGTGGACTAGTAGAGTTCAAGGCTGCTTTACTAGCTTCTAATGGGTTTGCAGCTTTCTCCTTGGCATACTAACTATGAAGACCTTACTGATAAATTCGAAGATCTAGATCTTGAATACTTCCTGGAAGCAGTATACACTGTATACTGTATACTGTATTAGGTTTAGATTAGGATAGATATTAGGATAGATATTTCAATATATATATTTTTTAAGATTATATTTATATTTTTAGATTAGAAGGGCCATAAGTTTTTCAGCTCAAGCTGTAATATGTTTTTTCCCTTGTAAAATAAAGTTTATTATTATTAGTAGTAGTAATAGTAGATTGGTTTAAGAACCACCCTCAAGTCATTCCTGGAGGTATAGGAGTGATGGGAATATCTAAGGGAGCTGAATTTGCTTGTCTACTCGCTGCACACAGCATGGATGTCATGGCAACAGTATCAATAGGTGGACCATTATGATATGGTTTCTCAATATGTCCTATAGTACACAAAGGGAAGCAACTCCCATTTGTTAAATTTGATGCATCAAAAGCTGTTACTTTTGAAGATGGTGCTGTGAGTTGGAGGAATTGTGGCACTCCATTTTCCTTTAGAAAATGCTCGAGGATCATTACTTCTTGTTTATGGCACAGATGACCAGAGCCACAATGCAGAATGAAGTGCGTGCTGCATTGTGGCTCTGGTAGTTTTAAAAAACTCTATGAGAGAACGAAAGCATTTGGTAAGGAGGCTCAGTGTACCATTCTTGGTTACCATGGTGCTGGACATATAATTGAGCCCCCGTATAGTCCACATGTATTCATGAGCTATCAAAAGTCAGCTGGGATATATTTTGCTTGGGGAGGTGATGATAAGGCACACACCCTTGCTCAAGAACATTCATGGTCAAGAATATTGACATTTTTCCAGGAACATTTACCTGGAAACACGTTCAGCAAGCTGTAAATTTCTGGAATCAATGTGTCCTACACGTATAGTTCTTATGTAAACAATGTGTCCTACACGTATAGTTCTTATGTAAACAATGTGTCCTACACGTATAGTTCTTATGTAAACAATGTGTCCTACATGTATAGTTCTTATGTAAACAATGTGTCCTACATGTATAGTTCTTATGTAAACAATGTGTCCTACACGTATAGTTCTTATGTAAACAATGTGTCCTACATGTATAGTTCTTATGTAAACAATGTGTCCTACATGTATAGTTCTTATGTAAACAATGTGTCCTACACGTATAGTTCTTATGTAAACAATGTGTCCTACATGTATAGTTCTTATGTAAACAATGTGTCCTACACGTATAGTTCTTATGTAAACAATGTGTCCTACACGTATAGTTCTTATGTAAACAATGTGTCATACATGTATAGTTCTTATGTAAACAATGTGTCCTACACGTATAGTTCTTATGTAAACAATGTGCCCTACACGTATAGTTCTTATGTAAACAATTTGTTTGATAGAAGGAAGCTGGATAGTCCAATAAACAAATATTTGCCTGAGAATGAAGTTTTGAGGGCAAATATGTACTTTAGTGGAGCATCTGATTTCCTAGGGCAAATTTCAATAGGATTAACTATTATGGCCCCATTCACAGGGTACCGAACGAATTTTTAAAAATATAGAAATATATTAATAAATAGTAAATATAGAAATATATTAATAAATAGTAAATATAGAAATATATTAATAAATAGTAAATATAGAAATATATTAATAAATAGTAAATATAGAAATATATTAATAAATAGTAAATATAGAAATATCTTAATAAATAGTAAATATAGAAATATCTTAATAAATAGTAAATATAGAAATATATTAATAAATAGTAAATATAGAAATATATTAATAAATAGTAAATATAGAAATATATTAATAAATAGTAAATATAGAAATATATTAATAAATAGTAAATATAGAAATATAGAAATAAATAGTAAATATAGAAATATATTAATAAATAGTAAATATAGAAATATAGAAATAAATAGTAAATATAGAAATATATTAATAAATAGTAAATATAGAAATAAATAGTAAATATAGAAATATAGAAATAAATAGTAAATATAGAAATATATTAATAAATAGTAAATATAGAAATATATTAATAAATAGTAAATATAGAAATAAATAGTAAATATAGAAATATATTAATAAATAGTAAATATAGAAATATATTAATAAATAGTAAATATAGAAATATATTAATAAATAGTAAATATAGAAATATATTAATAAATAGTAAATATAGAAATATATTAATAAATAGTAAATATAGAAATATAGAAATAAATAGTAAATATAGAAATATATTAATAAATAGTAAATATAGAAATATATTAATAAATAGTATATTATATATATTCTATATTTACTATTTATTAATATATTTCTATATTTACTATTTATTAATATATTTCTATATTTACTATTTATTTTTATAAAATAACATGTATATAACGCGCGCTCTGATTGGCTAGAAGCTCCCAAAAACCGTGTTTGTAAAAGTGAATATAAACATGGTTTCCGTGACCTTGAGAGACCTTGAAGCGATGCAGTGGATTCAATTCGACAAATATATATTTTTCTGTTGTCAAACATGTTTTATTTACTAAACAAAAGCCAAAGAATTACAGCATTTCTTATTTTCTCAAGTTCAACTTCTATCTAAATGTGATTTTGTTGTTTTGAAGCCGAACATGTGCATTGATTAACACACGAAACGGTGACAGATGAGTCGTCCTATTTTGAACATTGAATAACGAAGAAAACTAAATGAATTATTAATATATATATTAATAAATAGTAAATATAGAAATATAGAAATAAATAGTAAATATAGAAATATATTAATAAATAGTAAATATAGAAATAAAGAAATAAATAGTAAATATAGAAATATATTAATAAACAAAGAAAAAGATAATACAAGAAACAGGGACAAAAAAGAGCTATGGTATTACAGTGTGGGGAAACATTTACATTTAAACCCTCTCAGACTTTATTCTACAGATAAAAGCTATACAGATTATGACATTAGTTGATTTTAGAGACCATACAAACCCTAGCTCTTTTTTTAACTTTTAAAAAATTCTAAAATTTCATGACCTTGTTCGGTATCAAACTAATTTAATGTATGATTTTCATCGTGGCTTGCCCTCTATTTGTATTCAATTAATACTACTTACCTACTGTTGAATAAACCTATTATTGTTATTATTATTAATGTTATTATTATTATTATTATTGTTATTATTATTATTATTAATATTATTGTTATTATTGTTCTAATTTTGCCATTTAACCATGGAAGTGTATTTGCTCTTTTAGTGGTCATAGGTGCATGCTTGTCCATTATTTTGGTTAGCGTTGTTTTAAATGCACTCCATGCATCACTGACTGTCAAAGAGGTGTGTCTACATGGTCCCAAGAGGCGGAATGCAAATCCGAGATGTAATGTTCCGGTGAATAGTTCTTAAAGTTTCTGTGATGAATAATAATAATATTAATAATTATTATTATTATTGTTATTATTATTATTGTTATTATTATTATTGTTATTATTATTATTAATATTATTATTAATATTATTGTTATTATTATTATAATGATGATAATTATTATTATTAGTGAGAAAATTAAAAATCGTGCACTTATTTGAAAAGAATATAGATACATAAGCTTTTGACTGCCAGTCTGCATCCTTGAACGAGTCTGGAAACGACAACAAATCAAGCAAAATATTATATGGGACTAAAACAAAGTTAAAACAATGAGAAATTAAATAAAGCAAAACTGTGTTCAGAAGAATGCTATAAATTTGTCCTGGATGTGGTTTAGAGTTATTTAGACTACGAGTAATAATAATAAGAAGAAGAAGAAGAATAACGATTTATTCACAGCATTTCTACATGGTTCGA
>JAUJYZ010000231.1:0-132500 GCA_033675265.1 Actinostola sp. cb2023
TATACAATATACACCTTTATTAAATAAATAGATAGTCCATAGATAGATAGACACCTTTATTTAAACTCAAATAAAAACAGCAGGGTAGTCCAGTCAGTGGCTACTGCCTCTGATATCAAAAGGAGCCCTGTGACACATATACAATATACAATAATATATAGATAGATAGATAGATAGACACCTTTATTTAAATAATAAAAACAGCAGGATAGTCCAGTCCTTTATTTCAAAAGGAAACTCAAATACAAAAATAGCAGATAGATAGTAAAAACAGCAGGATAGTCAGTGGCTATACTGCCTCTGATATCAAAAGGAGCCCTGTGACACATATACAATATACAATAAATAAATAGATAGATAGATAGATAGACACCTTTATTTAAACTCAAATAAAAACAGCAGGATAGTCCAGTCAGTGGCTATACTGCCTCTGATATCAAAAGGAGCCCTGCGACACATATACAATATACAATAAATATAGATAGATAGATAGATAGACACCTTTATTTAAACTCAAATAAAAACAGCAGGATAGTCCAGTCAGCAGGATAGTCCAGTCAAGTGGCTACTGCCTCTGATATCAAAAGGAGCCCTGTGACACATATACAATATACAATAAATAGATAGATAGATAGATAGACACCTTTATTTAAACTCAAATAAAAACAGCAGGATAGTCCAGTCAGTGGCTACTGCCTCTGATATCAAAAGGAGCCCTGTGACACATATACAATATACAATAAATAGATAGATAGATAGATAGATAGACACCTTTATTTAAACTCAAATAAAAACAGCAGGATAGTCCAGTCAGTGGCTATACTGCCTCTGATATCAAAAGGAGCCCTGTGACACATATACAATATACAATAAATAGATAGATAGATAGATAGACACCTTTATTTAAACTCAAATAAAAACAGCAGGATAGTCCAGTCAGTGGCTATACTGCCTCTGATATCAAAAGGAGCCCTGTGACACATATACAATATACAATAAATAGATAGATAGATAGATAGATAGGATACAGTCCTTTATTTAAACTCAAATAAAAACAGCAGGATAGACACCTTTATTTAAACTCAAATAAAAACAGCAGGATAGTCCCAGTCAGTGGCTATACTGCCTCTGATATCAAAAGGAGCCCTGCGACACATATACAATATACAATAAATAGATAGATAGATAGATAGATAGACACCTTTATTTAAACTCAAATAAAAACAGCAGGGTAGTCCAGTCAGTGGCTACTGCCTCTGATATCAAAAGGAGCCCTGTGACACATATACAATATACAATAAATAGATAGATAGATAGATAGATAGACACCTTTATTTAAACTCAAATAAAAACAGCAGGATAGTCCAGTCAGTGGCTACTGCCTCTGATATCAAAAGGAGCCCTGTGACACATATACAATATACAATAAATAGATAGATAGATAGATAGACACCTTTATTTAAACTCAAATAAAAACAGCAGGATAGTCCAGTCAGTGGCTATACTGCCTCTGATATCAAAAGGAGCCCTGCGACACATATACAATATACAATAAATAGATAGATAGATAGATAGATAGACACCTTTATTTAAACTCAAATAAAAACAGCAGGATAGTCCAGTCAGTGGCTATACTGCCTCTGATATCAAATAAAGGAGCCCTGTAGTCCAGACACATATACGACAATATACAATATACATAAATAGATAGATAGATAGACACCTTTATTTAAAACTCAAATAGATAGTCCAGTCACACCTCTTATCAAAAGGAGCCCTGACACAATATAAACAATATCATAGATAATAAGACACCTTTATTTAAGCAGGATAGTCCAGTCAGTGGCTACTGCCTCTGATATCAAAAGGAGCCCTGCGACACATATACAATATACAATATACAATAAATAGATAGATAGATAGATAGACACCTTTATTTAAACTCAAATAAAAACAGCAGGATAGTCCAGTCAGTGGCTATACTGCCTCTGATATCAAAAGGAGCCCTGCGACACATATACAATATACAATAAATAGATAGATAGATAGATAGACACCTTTATTTAAACTCAAATAAAAACAGCAGGGTAGTCCAGTCAGTGGCTACTGCCTCTGATATCAAAAGGAGCCCTGTGACACATATACAATATACATAAATAGGTAGATATATAGATAGACACCTTTATTTAAACTCAATAAAAACAGATAGGATAGATCAGACTACTGCCTCTGATATCAAAAACTGACACAATAAAAACAATAAATAGATAGATAGTAAAAACAGCAGGTCAGTGGCTACTGCCTCTGATATCAAAAGGAGCCCTGTGACACATATACAATATACAATAAATAGATAGATATATAGATAGACACCTTTATTTAAACTCAAATAAAAACAGCAGGATAGTCCAGTCAGTGGCTATACTGCCTCTGATATCAAAAGGAGCCCTGACACATATATGATATACAATAAAATAGATAAATATAGATAGACACCTTTATTTAAACTCAAATAGAAAACAGCAGGATAGTCCAGTCAGTGGCTACTGCCTCTGATATCAAAAGGAGCCCTGCGACACATATACAATATACAATAAATAGATAGATATATAGATAGACACCTTTATTTAAACTCAAATAAAAACAGCAGGATAGTCCAGTCAGTGGCTATACTGCCTCTGATATCAAAAGGAGCCCTGTGACACATATACAATATACAATAAATAGATAGATATATAGATAGACACCTTTATTTAAACTCAAATAAAAACAGCAGGATAGTCCAGTCAGTGGCTATACTGCCTCTGATATCAAAAGGAGCCCTGTGATACATATACAATATACAATAAATAGATAGATAGATAGATAGATAGACACCTTTATTTAAACTCAAATAAAAACAGCAGGGTAGTCCAGTCAGTGGCTACTGCCTCTGATATCAAAAGGAGCCCTGTGATACATATACAATATACAATAAATAGATAGATAGATAGCTATAGATAGATAGACACCTTTATTTAAACTCAAATAAAAACAGCAGGATAGTCCAGTCAGTGGCTATACTGCCTCTGATATCAAAAGGAGCCCTGTGACACATATACAAATATACAATAAATAGATAGATAGATAGATAGACACCTTTATTTAAACTCAAATAAAAACAGCAGGATAGTCCAGTCAGTGCTATACTGCCTCTGATACTGCCTCTGATAAATCAAATAAAAAAGCAGGATAGTCCAGTCAGTGTACTGCCTCTGATATCAAAAGGAGCCCTGTGACAATATACAATATACAATAGATAGATAGATATATAGATAGACACCTTTATTTAAACTCAAATAAAAACAGCAGGATAGTCCAGTCAGTGGCTATACTGCCTCTGATATCAAAAGGAGCCCTGTGACACATATACAATATACAATAAATAGGTAGATAGATAGATAGACACCTTTATTTAAACTCAAATAAAAACAGCAGGTAGTCCAGTCAGTGGCTATACTGCCTCTGATATCAAAAGGAGCCCTGCGACACATATACAATATACAATATACAATAAATATAGATAGATATATAGATAGACACCTTTATTTAAACTCAAATAAAAACAGCAGGATAGTCCAGTCAGTGGCTACTGCCTCTGATATCAAAAGGAGCCCTGTGACACATATACAATATACAATAAATAGATAGATATATAGATAGACACCTTTATTTAAACTCAAATAAAAACAGCAGGATAGTCCAGTCAGTGGCTATACTGCCTCTGATATCAAAAGGAGCCCTGTGACACATATACAATATACAATAAATAGGTAGATAGATAGATAGACACCTTTATTTAAACTCAAATAAAAACAGCAGGATAGTCCAGTCAGTGGCTACTGCCTCTGATATCAAAAGGAGCCCTGCGACACATATACAATATACAATAAATAGGTAGATAGATAGATAGACACCTTTATTTAAACTCAAATAAAAACAGCAGGATAGTCCAGTCAGTGGCTACTGCCTCTGATATCAAAAGGAGCCCTGCGACACATATACAATATACAATAAATAGATAGATATATAGATAGACACCTTTATTTAAACTCCAAATAAAAACAGCAGGATAGTCCAGTCAGTGGCTACTGCCTCTGATATCAAAAGGAGCCCTGTGACACATATACAATATACAATAAATAGATAGATATATAGATAGACACCTTTATTTAAACTCAAATAAAAACAGCAGGATAGTCCAGTCAGTGGCTATACTGCCTCTGATATCAAAAGGAGCCCTGTGACACATATACAATATACAATAAATAGGTAGATAGATAGATAGACACCTTTATTTAAACTCAAATAAAAACAGCAGGATAGTCCAGTCAGTGGCTACTGCCTCTGATATCAAAAGGAGCCCTGCGACACATATACAATATACAATAAATAGATAGATATATAGATAGACACCTTTATTTAAACTCCAATAAAAACAGCAGGATAGTCCAGTCAGTGGCTACTGCCTCTGATATCAAAAGGAGCCCTGTGACACATATACAATATACAATAAATAGATAGATATATAGATAGACACCTTTATTTAAACTCAAATAAAAACAGCAGGATAGTCCAGTCAGTGGCTATACTGCCTCTGATATCAAAAGGAGCCCTGTGACACATATACAATATACAATAAATAGATAGATATATAGATAGACACCTTTATTTAAACTCAAATAAAAACAGCAGGGTAGTCCAGTCAGTGGCTATACTGCCTCTGATATCAAAAGGAGCCCTGTGATACATATACAATATACAATAAATAGATAGATAGATAGATAGATAGACACCTTTATTTAAACTCAAATAAAAACAGCAGGGTAGTCCAGTCAGTGGCTACTGCCTCTGATATCAAAAGGAGCCCTGTGATACATATACAATATACAATAAATAGATAGATAGATAGATAGATAGACACCTTTATTTAAACTCAAATAAAAACAGCAGGATAGTCCAGTCAGTGGCTATACTGCCTCTGATATCAAAAGGAGCCCTGTAACACATATACAATATACAATAAATAGGTAGATAGATAGATAGACACCTTTATTTAAACTCAAATAAAAACAGCAGGATAGTCCAGTCAGTGGCTACTGCCTCTGATATCAAAAGGAGCCCTGTGACACATATACAATATACAATAAATAGATAGATATATAGATAGACACCTTTACTTAAACTCAAATAAAAACAGCAGGATAGTCCAGTCAGTGGCTATACTGCCTCTGATATCAAAAGGAGCCCTGTGACACATATACAATATACAATAAATAGGTAGATAGATAGATAGACACCTTTATTTAAACTCAAATAAAAACAGCAGGGTAGTCCAGTCAGTGGCTATACTGCCTCTGATATCAAAAGGAGCCCTGCGACACATATACAATATACAATATACAATAAATAGATAGATATATAGATAGACACCTTTATTTAAACTCCAATAAAAACAGCAGGATAGTCCAGTCAGTGGCTACTGCCTCTGATATCAAAAGGAGCCCTGTGACACATATACAATATACAATAAATAGATAGATATATAGATAGACACCTTTATTTAAACTCAAATAAAAACAGCAGGATAGTCCAGTCAGTGGCTATACTGCCTCTGATATCAAAAGGAGCCCTGTGACACATATACAATATACAATAAATAGATAGATATATAGATAGACACCTTTATTTAAACTCAAATAAAAACAGCAGGGTAGTCCAGTCAGTGGCTACTGCCTCTGATATCAAAAGGAGCCCTGTGACACATATACAATATACAATAAATAGATAGATAGATAGATAGACACCTTTATTTAAACTCAAATAAAAACAGCAGGATAGTCCAGTCAGTGGCTACTGCCTCTGATATCAAAAGGAGCCCTGTGACACATATACAATATACAATAAATAGATAGATAGATAGATAGATAGATAGATAGATAGACACCTTTATTTAAACTCAAATAAAAACAGCAGGATAGTCCAGTCAGTGGCTACTGCCTCTGATATCAAAAGGAGCCCTGTGATACATATACAATATACAATAAATAGATAGATAGATAGATAGACACCTTTATTTAAACTCAAATAAAAACAGCAGGATAGTCCAGTCAGTGGCTATACTGCCTCTGATATCAAAAGGAGCCCTGCGACACATATACAATATACAATAAATAAATAGATAGATAGATAGATAGACACCTTTATTTAAACTCAAATAAAAACAGCAGGGTAGTCCAGTCAGTGGCTATACTGCCTCTGATATCAAAAGGAGCCCTGCGACACATATACAATATACAATATAAATAGATAGATATATAGATAGACACCTTTATTTAAACTCAAATAAAAACAGCAGGGTAGTCCAGTCAGTGGCTACTGCCTCTGATATCAAAAGGAGCCCTGTGATACATATACAATATACAATAAATAATAGATAGATAGATAGATAGACACCTTTATTTAAACTCAAATAAAAAAACAGCAGGTAGTCCAGTCAGTGGCTACTGCCTCTGATATCAAAAGGAGCCCTGTGACACATATACAATATACAATATACAATAAATAGATAGATAGATAGATAGACACCTTTATTTAAACTCAAATAAAAACAGCAGGGTAGTCCAGTCAGTGGCTACTGCCTCTGGTATCAAAAGGAGCCCTGCGACACATATACAATATACAATAAATAGATAGATAGATATATATAGATAGACACCTTTATTTAAACTCAAATAAAAACAGCAGGATAGTCCAGTCAGTGGCTACTGCCTCTGATATCAAAAGGAGCCCTGCGACACCAATATCTGATATCATAAAGGATTTAAACTCAAATAAAAACAGCTGTCCAGACTACCTCTGATATCAAAAGGATGTGATACATATACAATATACAATAAATAGATAGATATATATAGATAGACACCTTTATTTAAACTCAAATAAAAACAGCAGGATAGTCCAGTCAGTGGCTATACTGCCTCTGATATCAAAAGGAGCCCTGTGATACATATACAATATACAATAAATAATAGATAGATAGATAGATAGACACCTTTATTTAAACTCAAATAAAAACAGCAGGGTAGTCCAGTCAGTGGCTATACTGCCTCTGATATCAAAAGGAGCCCTGTGATACATATACAATATACTCTATTTATAGGAGCCCTGTGATACATATACAATATACAATAAATAGATAGATAGATAGATAGACACCTTTATTTAAACTCAAATAAAAACAGCAGGATAGTCCAGTCAGTGGCTATACTGCCTCTGATATCAAAAGGAGCCCTGTGACACATATACAATATACAATAAATAGATAGATAGATAGATAGACACCTTTATTTAAACTCAAATAAAAACAGCAGGGTAGTCCAGTCAGTGGCTATACTGCCTCTGATATCAAAAGGAGCCCTGCGACACATATACAATATACAATAAATAGATAGATATATAGATAGACACCTTTATTTAAACTCAAATAAAAACAGCAGGATAGTCCAGTCAGTGGCTATACTGCCTCTGATATCAAAAGGAGCCCTGGCGACACATATACAATATACAATAAATAGATAGATATATAGATAGACACCTTTATTTAAACTCAAATAAAAACAGCAGGATAGTCCAGTCAGTGGCTATACTGCCTCTGATATCAAAAGGAGCCCTGTGATACATATACAATATACAATAAATAGATAGATATATAGATAGACACCTTTATTTAAACTCAAATAAAAACAGCAGGATAGTCCAGTCAGTGGCTATACTGCCTCTGATATCAAAAGGAGCCCTGTGACACATATACAATATACAATAAATAGATAGATATATAGATAGACACCTTTATTTAAACTCAAATAAAAAAAAACAGTCAGTGGTAGCCTCTGATATCAAAAGGAGCCCAGTGGCTATACAATATACAATAAATGATATCAAAAGGAGACACCTTATTTAAACTCAAATAAAAACAGCATATACAGTGGCTAACTGCCTCTGATATCAAAAGGAGCCCTGTGACACATATACAATATACAATAAATAGATAGATAGATAGATAGACACCTTTATTTAAACTCAAATAAAAACAGCAGGATAGTCCAGTCAGTGGCTATACTGCCTCTGATATCAAAAGGAGCCCTGTGACGTCTAATCTATCTAATCTTCTATATTCAATTAGGTTGTGATTCTCATGACTGATGGGAATCAAACTGGAGCTGACAAGATTGGACATGAGGTTTCCCTTCGCCAGTCCGTTAAGCCTCTTAAGGATTTAAATGCCAAAGTGGTTGCTATCGCCATTGGAAGTGTGGACAAAAAGCAGTTACTTGAGATCGTTGATGATGAACAGGATATCCTTACACCTAGAAATTTCGATGACTTAATTAACTACGTGAAACAAACCATTTCGTATGCTTGTAGAGGTGAGTTCAACCAACACTGCGATTACCACTTTCTTTCTTTCTCTTTTCCTTCCTTTCCAGGGGTGGATTTAGGGCGGGGTGAAGGAGGCGCACGCCCCCCTTTTGGAAATTTGAATACCTTTTTTTGCCAAAAAAAATTTGCATAAAATTTTGTTGAAACCAATGTCCAACCTGAATGCGCCTCCCCTTTGCAAAATCTCTGGATCTGCCCGTGCTTTCTAAGTACTTTTTCCACCCTTTCTATGTTACTCCTTTCCCATTCCTTTTGATTTTTCCCTTTTATATTCCTCCCTCCCTTTCTTTCTTCATTTCATTTTAAATATTAACATCAAACTTCTGTCAGTGTCTTGTGCTTTTCTTCATGTATTTTCGTGCCCTTTCAGGTCCACCTGGAGACAATGCTGGAAGGGGTTTCAAGGGACATCCTGGTCGTGCTGGTACCGATGGCGTGCCAGGATTTCCAGGTAATCCAGGAGGGTTTGGTGAACAAGGAGCTAGGGGTCCAACTGGTGTCAAAGGAAGTGATGGTGTGCCTGGCGATCAAGGTCTTGTAGGCGAGAGAGGACACGATGGTAAGAAGATACATTCCAGTCATCTTTATTCACACACCAACACAGTCGTCGAATATTTCCTGTGTGACCACCTCTGGTGTGAAACTACCACGTCTTGCCAACCACTTTGTAAATTCTCGCATCCCTAATTTATCATTCACTATGATTAGCTTTTGTATCCGGCGACCGCCTCGGATAAGAGTTATCAAGAGAAAAAATATTTGGCTCTGTTTATGCGTTCAAAATTTCCATGCAAAAAAAAACAACGACGAAAAACATCCTCAGGGGAAATTCGTTTAGGACAGGACAGTGTTCTAAACTGCATTTTTGTTGTCCATTTCTAGGTTCTGCAACTGCCGGACCACATGGTGATAAAGGAGATGTTGGCTTTGATGGAATGCGTGGACACAAAGGACTCGATGGGCAGATTGGTAAACCCGGTGGAAAAGGTGTGAAAGGATTTATTGGAACTCGTGGGGGTGACGGGGAGGCTGGTGCCTTCGGATCTCCTGGAGCTATTGGGGAACAAGGATCATTTGGATCAAAAGGTAAACTACCTTTTTACAGGCAGTATTTTTGTAATTGATAACTGGATAGGGTTCAATGATGTCCTTCTTCAACTCAGGTGAATCTGGACGACCTGGACGACCTGGTTTACCAGGAGACTTAGGAAGCAGTGGACAACGGGGAATACCTGGACACAATGGATTCGATGGTCGCGGTGGTCGCCAAGGTGTACGAGGTAAAAGGAGATATTTTATTGTCTTGTCCTTCTTGAGACGTTGCTGCAGAGTTATGGAATTGGAAATAGGAGCACCACATTTCCCCCTCTCCACAATACCACTACCTCAATCATGTACTTATCTAATATGATCATTTACCACCATCACAACAACCGACCATAATCATTTACCATCGCAATTATCACCTCCAATAGCACCACCAGTGGTTTATACTGATCTAATGTGTACATTCAAAGGTCCATCTGGTGAACGTGGTGCTGATGCACATGGCCCTCCCGGGATTCCTGGAATAGGTGGTGCTTTGGGACCACCTGGAACTAGTGGAACTAAAGGTGCTACTGGTGATCCCGGTACACCTGGATTACCTGGTATATCCCCTCCAGGACCTTTTGGAAGCAGAGGTAAAGTAGAGACAATTGTACCATTTTAGAACTATGCCACTTTTTTGAGGCATTTTCACTTATATATTGACATCCTAATCCTTGCCGAATTGGGCTTTAGACCATATTTGATGCCATGCAGCTCAAGATGTTAGAAGTTAAAAAAATGTTTTGCATCCCTTGACCCCTTTCCGGAAGGTTCATGGATGCCATTGCATCTTCCTTTACTGAGTTTTTCCGAAAAGATTCTCCAGAATTCTTACTGGACTTTTCCAAACCTTCGTTTGAGATTTGTCTCATTCCCTTCAATGCGAGAATTTCCCAACGATATCCCAAAATATATAGGCCTCATGAAAAGGTATCTATCTATCTATACATAAAAACAATTTATACCACTTATCTTGATGTGCTCTATCATAGGTGAATTCGGGTCGAAAGGAGAAAAGGGAGAACCAGGAAAATATGACTTTAGCATTCCCCTACCCGTTGGCCTTCCTGGAGAACTGGGCGCTAACGGAAGACATGGAATGCCAGGAAAGAAGGGAGAATTTGGTGTACCTGGAAACATCGGAGAAGACGGATCCTCTGGACGACCGGGATTCCCAGGTACTCATTAGTGAAGATCATTGGTTGTTATGATATTGATTGGTGATGACGACGATGATGTATCGTTGGTGATAATAGTGGTGGTGGTAGTGAAGAGAGTGATGAAAGTGATAATGGTGGTGGTGGTAGTGAAGAGAGTGATGAAAGTTATAATGGTGGTGGTTGTGGTGATGATGGCAGCGATGAAAGTGATCAGTAATAGTGGTGGTGGTTAACAACAGTTGTGGTGGTGGTAGTAGTGAAGAGAGCGATGAAAGTGATAATGGTGGTGGTGATGAAAGTGATCAGTAATAGTGGTGGTGGTTAACAACAGTTGTGGTGGTGGTAGTAGTGAAGAGAGCGATGAAAGTGATAATGGTGGTGGTGATGAAAGTGATCAGTAATAGTGGTGGTGGTTAACAACAGTTGTGGTGGTGGTGGTAGTAGTGAAGAGAGCGATGAAAGTGATAATGGTGGTGGTGATGAAAGTGATCAGTAATAGTGGTGGTGGTTAACAACAGTTGTGGTGGTGGTAGTAGTAGTGAAGAGAGCGATGAAAGTGATAATGGTGGTGGTGATGAAAGTGATCAGTAATAGTGGTGGTGGTTAACAACAGTTGTGGTGGTGGTGGTAGTGAAGAGAGCGATGAAAGTGATAATGGTGGTGGTGGTAGTGTGATGGCAGCGATGAAAGTGATCAGTAATAGTGGTGGTGGTTAACAACAGTTGTGGTGGTGGTGGTAGTGAAGAGAGCGATGAAAGTGATAATGGTGGTGGTGATGAAAGTGATCAGTAATAGTGGTGGTGGTTAACAACAGTTGTGGTGGTGGTGGTGGTAGTGAAGAGAGCGATGAAAGTGATAATGGTGGTGGTGGTAGTGTGATGGCAGCGATGAAAGTGATCAGTAATAGTGGTGGTGGTTAACAACAGTTGTGGTGGTGGTGGTAGTGAAGAGAGCGATGAAAGTGATAATGGTGGTGGTGATGAAAGTGATCAGTAATAGTGGTGGTGGTTAACAACAGTTGTGGTGGTGGTGGTAGTGAAGAGAGCGATGAAAGTGATAATGGTGGTGGTGATGAAAGTGATCAGTAATAGTGGTGGTGGTTAACAACAGTTGTGGTGGTGGTGGTAGTGAAGAGAGTGATGAAAGTGATAATGGTGGTGGTGATGAAAGTGATCAGTAATAGTGGTGGTGGTTAACAACAGTTGTGGTGGTGGTAGTAGTGAAGAGAGCGATGAAAGTGATAATGGTGGTGGTGATGAAAGTGATCAGTAATAGTGGTGGTGGTTAACAACAGTTGTGGTGGTGGTGGTAGTGAAGAGACCGATGAAAGTGATAATGGTGGTGGTGATGAAAGTGATCAGTAATAGTGGTGGTGGTGGTTAACAACAGTTGTGGTGGTGGTGGTAGTGAAGAGAGCGATGAAAGTGATAATGGTGGTGGTGATGAAAGTGATCAGTAATAGTGGTGGTGGTTAACAACAGTTGTGGTGGTGGTGGTAGTGAAGAGAGCGATGAAAGTGATAATGGTGGTGGTGATGAAAGTGATCAGTAATAGTGGTGGTGGTTAACAACAGTTGTGGTGGTGGTGGTAGTGAAGAGAGCGATGAAAGTGATAATGGTGGTGGTGATGAAAGTGATCAGTAATAGTGGTGGTGGTTAACAACAGTTGTGGTGGTGGTGGTAGTAGTGAAGAGACCGATGAAAGTGATAATGGTGGTGGTGATGAAAGTGATCAGTAATAGTGGTGGTGGTTAACAACAGTTGTGGTGGTGGTGGTAGTGAAGAGAGCGATGAAAGTGATAATGGTGGTGGTGATGAAAGTGATCAGTAATAGTGGTGGTGGTTAACAACAGTTGTGGTGGTGGTGGTAGTGAAGAGAGCGATGAAAGTGATAATGGTGGTGGTGATGAAAGTGATCAGTAATAGTGGTGGTGGTTAACAACAGTTGTGGTGGTGGTGGTAGTAGTGAAGAGACCGATGAAAGTGATAAAGATGGTGGTGGTGGTGGCAGTGGTTAACGATAGTGAATAAACGCTAGCCAACGTATACGCATGCGCGGAAGCTCTCTTCGCTGTTAGTTATCTTGTAAATAGCTCTGATCATTGTAGAATGGCGCTATATAACTTTTGCACTAATTATATTATTATTACCGGGCCTTCCAACCCTACGAATAGTAAACAAAGAGACAGTTCGCAGTTTATATTTACGGCGGTGGTGGTTGTGATTGTGACATTGCTATGCCAACGTAAGACATTTCTAGCATGCAGTGATCTTAGGTCGATGCTTTTGAATAACAGTAAATAGTTCTATTCAACATGTTCTTAAACAACTCTTAACGCGATATAGGACCAAATGGCGATGCTGGCGTACCTGGTGCTTTTGGTCTTAGGGGCTTTACAGGAGGAGAGGGTTCAAAAGGTTATTCTGGGCCAAGAGGAGACAATGGTCTACCAGGAGAACGAGGAGCACATGGAGATGAAGGAGCACACGGAACTGACGGCGCTAAAGGAGATGCTGGAATCAAAGGATTTGCAGGTCGATCTGGTCGACCTGGTAATCATGGTAGACCTGGCGATCTAGGTACCCAAGGCCAACAAGGTGAAGATGGTGCTCGGGGCAATTCTGGCCCCAAAGGCGATTTCGGTCAGAATGGAATCTCTGGAATCAATGGTGCACCAGGGAACCCTGGCAGACAAGGACGATCTGGACCCCGTGGACCAAATGGTGAGACTGGAAGTGATGGTCGCCCCGGACAAATTGGAGATCGTGGTCGTCCTGGATATGACGGTATTCGTGGACCACCCGGACAAAAAGGTGACCAACAGTAAATATACCTTTCCTTAAAGTGCTACTTAGACGAAAATCGATCGAAGTTTAATTTAGCTGAAACTTCATTGAATAATTCTTCAAGGGTCTAATAATAACTAGTTAAAATCTTTTTTCGATATTCCCGAGGGAAGTACTATATTTTCATGAATCTTTAGAGGAGTCAGTGACGTCATCTACTCAACCCAACATTCAGCTCCATACATTTCTTTGTATTTTGTGAGTCAAAATATCTCAATGTTTTGATCAGATAACAGCTCTGTATTGAAGACAACTGGTCAGACAATCAATTCTAAGCACAAATAATGTAAGAAAACTCCTTCACCCAAACTTTTAGCTTCATAGAAATAAAATAATTCAAGAAACTAAACACAAAGAAATGTATGGAGCGAAGCCGTGTTGATTGTTTGGGTTGAGTAGATGACCTCACTGACACTTCTAAAGATTCATAAAAATGTAATACTTCCCATAGGAATTTTGAGAAAACACATTAACCAGTAATTGTATGGCTCTTTGAGATTATTTCAGTGAAGTTTCAGCTAAATTAAACTTCGATCGATTTTCGTCTAAGTAGCACTTTAACAAATGCCCTTTTGACATGATTATATAGCCACTGGTTGGTTTGTGTTTGTTCCGTTACCAAGGCTCAAGTCATCTGCATCATGTGTCATCATGTCATCATGCCATTATTATTTTTTCTGTTTGAGCTAATGTCGTGATAAAATTTAAAGGTAGTTATTTTACTTCAATAACGGGGGCAGTGGTAATCACAATCTCCCTAGCCAGGGGCTCATGTATAAAGCGCTCGAAGGTGTGACCTTTAACCCCCTCCCTACATCAGTGCTCCGTTTTACGGGTATTTAAAGCTGCTCTGAACCACACGAATTAGAGGGAAGTCGAAACAAGGATGTTAGGTCATGAAGAATCGAACCGGGCACCTCTCGCTTAGAAGGCCGCACATTAACCAACTAAGCCATCCTTGCACTTTGTGATGTGAGAACCCGAAAATAATACCCCAGGATGGAGCAACCCCCTGAAAAACGTTTCCCCCAATACCCCACCCCTTACCCCTTTGCTTGCAGCTGCAGTCCGTCTGAACTATGGAAGACTAGGTTCGAGTGTTTTGATTGGCTGAATTAGTTACAAGTTTTTCGAGGCGTTTGCCCACGATGAAAGACTACTGAGTGGAAATATCACGTGAATGGATTCAAAGTTCTTTCTCCAGAACGTTGGATATGCTATACAGTTTTTAAATTGCATGGAGATAATATCGTCGAACTTGAAGAACTGCTATCGGCTGCTATCTCAATGGTAACACCCGTACTCAGTCTTCCAATGTATTTTCTTGCCTTACGATCGGCCAACCTCATCAACGTGGATTCCCCTGACGATGGGATTCAAATTATAAATGGGACTTAACTATCCTCCTGCTCTTTCTCCACCCTTTATGATTTTTATTATTATTTTGTACTCGTTTGTTTATTTATATGGATCATTATTTTATTTATTGTAATTATTATTTAGAAAAGTAACTATTAAATTCGTTATTTTCTCAGGATTCGACGGTTTCGGTGGTTCCAAAGGTGAACTCGGACCCAATGGTGCAATTGGAGAACCGGGCGCCAGGGGTAGAGATTCCATCGACCCTGGGAAGAAAGGCATCCGCGGTGAAGAAGGCGACCCTGGTAGTCCTGGTGTAGCTGGTGACCCTGGACAGCGAGGCCCTGCAGGTGCGTACGAGATCGTGTGACTATTGAAAATTGGGTTTAAAAATTAAGTAGAACCGATAAAAACTAGGGGTACTGTCGGTAATGTTGGCATACCTGTGTATATAATATGTCTTGATTGGTTCCTTTAGGACCCCCAGGCACTATCAGGGGTACTGTCGGTAATGTTGGCATACCTGTGTATATAATATTTCTTGATTGGTTCCTTTAGGTCCCCCAGGCACTATCAAGGGTACCGTCGGTGATGTTGGCATACCTGTGTATATAATATTTCTTGATTGTTTCCTTTAGGTCCCCCAGGCACTATCAAGGGTACCGTCGGTGATGTTGGCATACCTGGTCTGCCGTCAGTCATCCGTGGTCTTCCTGGAGAGCCAGGCTACGATGGTAATAACGGAATACCTGGTGACCCTGGTAGTGAGGGTGAGAATGGACCTACTGGTGAACCTGGCCCTCCTGGCCAGCCCGTGGAGTATTTCGGGAACTACGTTGTACGTCATAGCCAGTCCACTACCCCTCCCAGGTGTTTCCCAGGCCAGAAGGAGCTGTGGAGAGGCTATAGTATTCTGTACGTTCAAGGCCATGGCACTTCCCATGGCCAAGACTTGGGGTCAGCTGGGTCGTGTCTTAAGCGCTTTACGACCATGCCGTATTTGTATTGTAACGTTAATGACCAATGCAACTATGCGTCTCGCAATGACTACAGCTACTGGTTGTCGACTGACCGACAGATACCCATGATGCCTATCAGCGCCGAAGCTGTGGAGCCATTCATTGGTAGGTGTGTAGTGTGTGAATCACGAGGACCAGCCTTAGCTGTGCACAGTCAGTCCACGCAGCTACCAATTTGTCCTGCCGGATGGTCTCCTATCTGGCAAGGCTACAGCTTTTTGATGGTAAGTATTGTAGGAAGGGCTTTCTGGAGTGAGAGAGGGGGAGGGAGGGAGGGAGGGAGGTAGAAGGAAGACACATTAAACATGACCCCACCCTCCCCTAGGCCTCCCCTTTCCCATAATTTTCTCTCAGACTGACAACTAAAATATTACAACCACAATACTTCTTTTGTCGCGCTTCTCCACCTCCCCCCCCCCCCCCCCCAACCCTTTCTCCACCTCCCCCCCCCCCCCCCCCAACCCTTTCTCCACCACCTCCCCACCCCCCACCCCCTGGGTTTTTCTCGAGGATCTTTACTTCTAGCTCTTCTAGTAACGATCGTGCTGCGACTGTTTTTGTCCATAGCACACTGGAGCTGGCGGCAGTGGCAGTGGACAATCTCTTGGTTCATCCGGGTCATGTATGGAAACGTTCCGTCCCAATCCCTTTATCGAGTGTCACGGTCGTGGAACATGCTATTACTTTGTGAATAAATATAGCTTCTGGCTAACGACTGTCGACCGATCATACGTCCCGCAACAACGTCCCGAGACACTTAAAGCTGGAAACATCCTAAGCCGCGTTAGTCGTTGCCAAGTGTGTATCCTCTCTTCGCGTAAGAAGAAGCGTAGAGCGGGACCACAAGGACTCGTCCCTCTCCTCCATGACCGACTGAGTTCCTCAATTCCGATTGACAACCGACATCAGGCCAACGCTGCTCGACAAACCATACGACAAGGAAACTCTTAGATAACCTTTTAGTGGATTAAATATTAGGCAAGTGCATGGTCGTTAATTATCTAAGGGGGTCGGGGAGGGGGTGAAATGGAATACCTCCATTGTTAGTTTGAACTACATACTAGTAGCACCCCTTTAAAAAGTAAGCCCAAGATGGATAAACCCATCAAAGTATCAACGCTCTCAGTGCTCCCTTATATAATTGATGACCTGGCCGTTATGTTCGATTTAAACACTAGATAGATAGCGCAGTCCAAGGCACGTGCAAACGCCCGCAAACTTCCCCAACAATGTTGGATCTGTCAAGCACAGGTAGCCCAACAATGTTGGATCTGTTAAGCACAGGTAGCCCAACAATGTTGGATCTGTTTGGACACCTCGTCTAACGATGTTCGGAGTATTTGCACGTGCCTTTACGGCCTTTACTGAGTGTTGCGAGGAATCCTCAGTATTTTTTTCGTTACGACCAAGAAGGTAATTCCTACCTTTTGATATTATAAATTGTTTTTCCCTCCAGCACAACCCGTATTCGGCACACAATTCGATTGTTTCTTCGTGCGCGTCTCAAAAGCTATTTCAAAAGCTGCCCAAAAAAACTTTTAGAAAACACTTAACAGAAATCGAGAAATAAAAAAGAGGAAAATTAAATGAATAAAAAAACACCTTATCTTTTGTAAAGAAATATAATAATATTTTTGGGTAACAAGAAAACTTTTAGATAATTGAGATATTATTATTATTTTCGATTATCTTGATATTTCAATATATTATATCGTAGGATATTAGTTAGAAGGGTTAGTGACAGTTTCAGAATATATGCTATTTTAATATTTGAAATTTTGTGGCTATCAAAAGCTATCAGACATCCAAATCTCCTAGTTGAGCCGGTTACATAATATCTGTTTACCATAAGCGTATCATTAACCTGACCGGCCGGGAATAAAGGGTTCCGCAACTGATTTTATTATTATTTTCCCATTTTGATTCGATGTATACCTTGGAGCCCCTAATACCTGTGGCAAATGTTGGAAGACTGGGTTCGAGTGTTTTGATTGGCTGAATTATTACAAGTTTTTCGAGGCGTTTGCCCTCGATGAAAGACTAGTGGAAATATCACTTGAATGGATTCAACGTTCTTTCTCCAGCACATTGGATAGGCTATACAGTTTTTAAATTGGAGATAATATTGTCAAAATGTAAGAACTGCAGTGTCAATCCAGTCTTCCACTGTATTTTTACCGCAGACCGGGGGACTAATAGATATAGACAGAATATGTTGTGGTGTTTAATATTTTATGGGTGTTTATGGAATTGTTTGGATATATATTCATATTGTAGTCTCCATGTCTAATGGGAATGTTAGTTATCAGATTATAATCTTGTAATGGGATTTTTAACTCAATATATGTATTTTTAAAATTTTAATATCTATTTGTACTTTGTCAGGTAATGCTGAATAAATTGTTCTTATTATTTTGTGATTGTTGCTTTCCATGTTGAAATGTCTGCATGAAAGTATAGGAAGAAGACACTAGCAATGAGATAAAGTATTTTCTTGGTTTCTTTTCAAGTACGTAGAATATATCCGGTAACACAATTGCGTCATGTTGCCATGGCTACACAAACTTGCTACAAGTCGTCCACTCGTTTTCTCCCTGTCCATGGAAAGAGAATTTCGTCGAGCACCCGCCAGTATAAAAAAGGGAGTAAAAAAAAAGGGCCTAGACTTTTAGAAAGTCTACATATAGGGCAGAAACACCACTCTGAATTGCGTCAGTTTGGCCAAGCCTTCGCAAATTACGTGAAGCAATTCATTAGGGCACATACAGTTGAACCTACGGTTGCGACCTCTCTCGTATGCGACCAGTTCTCCAAAATACCAAAAGTTCAGTTCCAAGTCAAATCTCTAGAGTTGGAACCTCTCGTAAGCCTCGTACGCGACCACAAAGCTTGACATTTTGGGTGGTCGCTTACTGTAATAAAATTGAAACCATAAACTTAGGTCCAAAGATCGATTTCGGGCACAAATCTTTGTTACTTCAAATAATAATAATAATAATAATAATAATAACCTTTATTAACGTGTCAAATTACCTAGCTTACACAAGTGTAAACTAATTGAGGACACCTATCTACCTAAAAAATCTACACCCATACCCAAACCCAAAGCCCCACCTAATTTCCCCAACCCCTCCCCCTTATTTAAAATCTATCTGGCGTAAAATATTAAAATTTAAAATGTATCCTAGCTAAAAATCACTATAACTTCAAGATTTCATAGTAGCTTGTAGACTGGCCACTAGTCGACCAAACTTTTTATTCTGATAGCGAGCGACGAAGGACTTTGAGAAAGTCTAAGTAGCTCGCAAAAACATATTCCAGTCGAAGCTTTCCTTGCGACCACTGTACTCTCGTAAGTGACCATGTAGCTCTAGTTACGACCACCTTTAAGGGCCGTTTACACGGGCGATTTTGTCTGCGATTTTGTCGGCGATTCAGTATCGGCGATTTTATTGCAACCACAAATCGCCCGTGTAAACTACCGGCGATTTAGCGGCGATAAAATTGCACTGCCAAATCGCTGTATTTTCGAACATGCTCGAAATTTTGTGCAACTTCGCGGCGATAAAATCGCCGACAAAATCCCGATAAAATCGCCCGTGTAAACGGTCCTTTACGAAACCCCGTTTGTATTAATTGTCACTCAAAGTCTGTAATTAAAAGCTCTCGTAAGCGACCGCTCCCGTAAGCGACCGCGACCACTTTTTGTAATTACCAACTACGTGGTTCCGCCTTTCAGCGTTTTTAAGCTCTCGAAAGCGACCACTCAGAGTCTGATTCGTATTAATCAACACTCCGTAACTTCTTCAATAAGTTTTAGACTCAAAATACTGTTGTCATGTGACACGTTCAGTTTCAAGTGCGCATCAGTACAATAGAATACTGTAGTAATGGGCAGGTATCGTGCTTACGTATTAAATTGCATCGAAAGAGCTAAAAGCTCTCGTGAGCGACCAGCGTCTATTGTTCCTGTGCGTGGTCGCTTATTAGAGCCCATTCTTGTAGGCGTCCAGCTCTAGTTACGACCATTCATTCATTCATTCAGTTACATCTTATCTTAGGGTGAACGGTATTTGAATCTGAGGGTTATATCTGTCGTTGCACAAGAAAATAATAATTATTATATTGTTGATGGAACTGTTTTTTTAATTCATCTAAGAGAATGCAAATACTAAAATGCGTTTCACCATTTACAACTGACTGTGTGGGCAGTGTGGGGCTAGTACTTCATGTTAATACTCCATATAGTCTCCTGATTTTCTATATATGACACTATATACCCCTGTATATACTATATACAACTGTATACCCCTGTATACCACTGTATACCACTGTATAACCCTGTATACCCCTGTATACCCCTGTATACCACTGTATACCCCTGTATACCCCTGTATACCCCTGTATACCACTGTATACCACTGTATACCCCTGTATACCCCTGCATACCACTGCATACCACTGCATACCACTGTATACCCCTGTATACCACTGTATACCCCTGTATACCACTGTATAGCCCTGTATACCCCTGCATACCCCTGCATACCACTGTATACCCCTGCATACCACTGTATACCCCTGTATACCCCTGTATACCCCTGTATACCCCTGTATACCCCTGTATACCCCTGTATACCCCTGTATACCCCTGTATACCCCTGTATACCCCTGTATACCCCTGTATACCCCTGCATACCACTGTATACCCCTGTATACCCCTGCATACCCCTGCATACCCCTGCATACCCCTGTATACCACTGCATACCCCTGTATACCCCTGTATACCCCTGTATACCCCTGTATACCCCTGTATACCCCTGTATACCCCTGCATACCCCTGCATACCCCTGTATACCCCTGTATACCCCTGTATACCCCTGCATACCCCTGCATACCCCTGTATACCCCTGTATACCCCTGTATACCCCTGCATACCCCTGCATACCCCTGTATACCCCTGTATACCCCTGTATACCACTGTATACCCCTGTATACCACTGTATAACCCTGTATAACCCTGTATACCACTGTATACCCCTGTATACCACTGTATACCCCTGTATACCCCTGTATACCACTGCATACCCCTGCATACCACTGTATACAGTTGTATACCCCTGCATACCCCTGCATACCCCTGTATACCACTGCATACCCCTGTATACCCCTGTATACCCCTGTATACCCCTGTATACCCCTGCATACCCCTGTTTACCGTGTTTATAAATAAACTTTATGTATGTATGTATGTATGTATGTATACCCCTGTATACCCCTGTATACCCCTGTATACCACTGTATACCCCTGCAAACCTCTGCAAACCCATGTATACCCCTGCATACCCCTGTATACCCCTGTATACCCCTGAATACCCCTGCATACCCCTGCATACCCCTGCATAGCCCTGCATACCCCTGTGTACCCCTGTATACCCCTGCATACCCCATACCGCATACCCCTGTATACCCCTGTATACCCCTGTATACCCCTGTATACCCCTGCATACCCCTGCATACCCCTGCATACCCCTGCATACCCCTGTATACCCCTGTATACCCCTGTATACCCCTGTATACCCCTGTATACCCCTGTATACCCCTGTATACCCCTGCATACCCCTGCATACCCCTGCATACCCCTGCATACCCCTGCATACCCCTGCATACCCCTGCATACCCCTGCATACCCCTGCATACCCCTGCATACCCCTGTATACCCCTGTATACCCCTGTATACCCCTGTATACCCCTGCATACCCCTGCATACCCCTGCATACCCCTGCATACCCCTGCATACCCCTGCATACCCCTGTATACCCCTGTATACCCCTGCATACCCCTGCATACCCCTGCATACCCCTGCATACCCCTGTATACCCCTGTATACCACTGCATACCCCTGTATACCCCTGCATACCCCTGTATACCCCTGTATACCCCTGCATACCCCTGCATACCCCTGTATACCCCTGTATACTCCTGTATACCCCTGTATACCCCTGTATACCTCTGCATACCCCTGCATACCCCTGCATACCCCTGTATATACCCTGCATACCCCTGCATACCCCTGCATACCCCTGCATACCCCTGCATACCCCTGTATACCCCTGTATACCCCTGCATACCCCTGCATACCCCTGTATACCCCTGTATACCCCTGCATACCCCTGTATACCCCTGCATACCCCTGCATACCCCTGCATACCCCTGTATACCCCTGCATACCCCTGTGTACCCCTGTGTACCCCTGTATACCCCTGTATACCCCTGTATACCCCTGAATACCACTGCATACCACTGTATACCCCTGTATACCCCTGTATACCCCTGTATACCCCTGTATACCCCTGTATACCCCTGTATGTATACCCCTGTATACCCCTGCATACCACTGCATACCACTGTATACCCCTGCATACCACTGCATACCCCTGTATACCACTGCATACCCCTGCATACCCCTGTATACCACTGTATACCACTGTATACCCCTGTATACCCCTGTATACCCCTGTATACCCCTGCATACCCCTGCATACCCCTGCATAGCCCTGCATACCCCTGTGTACCCCTGTATACCCCTGCATACCCCTGCATACCCCTGTATACCCCTGTATACCCCTGTATACCCCTGCATACCCCTGCATACCCCTGCATACCCCTGTATACCCCTGCATACCCCTGTATACCCCTGTATACCCCTGTATACCCCTGTATACGCCTGTATACCCCTGTATACCTCTGCATACCCCTGCATACCCCTGCATACCCCTGTATACCCCTGCATACCCCTGCATACCCCTGTATACCCTTGCATACCCCTGCATACCCCTGCATACCCCTGTATACCCCTGTATACCCCTGCATACCCCTGCATACCCCTGCATACCCCTGTATACCCCTGTATACCACTGCATACCCCTGTATACCCCTGTATACCCCTGTATACCCCTGCATACCCCTGCATACCCCTGTATACCCCTGTATACCCCTGCATACCCCTGCATACCCCTGTATACCCCTGTATACCCCTGTATACCCCTGCATACCCCTGCATATACCCTGCATACCCCTGTATACCCCTGTATACCCCTGCATACCCCTGCATACCCCTGTATACCCCTGTATACCCCTGTATACCCCTGTATACCCCTGCATACCCCTGCATACCCCTGCATACCCCTGCATACCCCTGTATACCCCTGTATACCCCTGTATACCCCTGTATACCACTGTATACCCCTGTATACCACTGTATACCCCTGTATACCCCTGTATACCCCTGTATACCCCTGTATACCACTGCATACCCCTGCATACCACTGTATACAGTTGTATACCCCTGCATACCCCTGCATACCCCTGTATACCCCTGTATACCACTGCATACCCCTGTATACCCCTGTATACCCCTGTATACCCCTGTATACCCCTGTATACCCCAATATACCCCTGCATACCCCTGCATACCCCTGTATACCCCTGCATACCCCTGCATACCCCTGCATACCCCTGTATACCCCTGTATACCCCTGCATACCCCTGTATACCCCTGCATACCCCTGCATACCCCTGTGTACCCCTGTATACCCCTGTATACCCCTGTATACCCCTGCATACCACTGCATACCACTGTATACCCCTGTATACCCCTGCATACCCCTGTATACCCCTGCATACCCCTGCATACCCCTGTATACCCCTGCATACCCCTGTATACCCCTGCATACCACTGTATACAGTTGTATACCCCTGTATACCACTGTATACCCCTGTATACCCCTGCATACCCCTGTATACTCCTGTATACCCCTGTATACCCCTGTATACCCCTGCATACCCCTGCATACCCCTGTATACCCCTGCATACCCCTGCATACCCCTGTATACCCCTGTATACCCCTGCATACCCCTGCATACCCCTGCATACCCCTGTATACCACTGCATACCCCTGTATACCCCTGCATACCCCTGTATACCCCTGTATACCCCTGCATACCCCTGCATACCCCTGTATACCCCTGTATACCCCTGTATCTGCATACCCCTGCATACCCCTGCATACCCCTGCATACCCCTGCATACCCCTGCATACCCCTGCATACCCCTGTATACCCCTGCATACCCCTGCATACCCCTGCATACCCCTGTATACCCCTGTATACCCCTGCATACCCTGCATACCCCTGCATACCCCTGTATACCCCTGTATACCCCTGCATACCCCTGTATACCCCTGTATACCCCTGCATACCCCTGCATACCCCTGTATACCCCTGTATACCCCTGCATACCCCTGCATACCCCTGCATACCCCTGTATACCCCTGTATACCCCTGTATACCCCTGTATACCCCTGCATACCCCTGCATACCCCTGTATACCCCTGCATACCCCTGCATACCCCTGCATACCCCTGCATACCCCTGCATACCCCTGCATACCCCTGTATACCCCTGTATACCCCTGTATACCACTGTATAACCCTGTATACCACTGTATACCCCTGTATACCACTGTATACCCCTGTATACCCCTGTATACCACTGCATACCCCTGCATACCACTGTATACAGTTGTATACCCCTGCATACCCCTGCATACCCCTGTATACCCCTGTATACCACTGCATACCCCTGTATACCCCTGTATACCCCTGTATACCCCTGTATACCCCTGTATACCCCAATATATACCCCTGCATACCCCTGTATACCCCTGTATACCCCTGCATACCCCTGTATACCCCTGTATACCCTGTATACCCCTGCATACCCCTGTATACCCCTGCATACCCCTGCATACCCCTGTGTACCCCTGTATACCCCTGTATACCCCTGTATACCCCTGCATACCACTGCATACCACTGTATACCCCTGTATACCACTGCATACCCCTGTATACCCCTGCATACCCCTGTGTACCCCTGCATACCCCTGTATACCCCTGCATACCACTGTATACAGTTGTATACCCCTGTATACCACTGTATACCCCTGTATACCCCTGCATACCCCTGTATACTCCTGTATACCCCTGTGTATACCCCTGTATACCCCTGCATACCCCTGCATACCCCTGCATACCCCTGCATACCCCTGCATACCCCTGTATACCCCTGTATACCCCTGCATACCCCTGCATACCCCTGCATACCCCTGTATACCCCTGTATACCCCTGTATACCCCTGTATACCCCTGTATATACCCCTGTATACCCCTGTATACCCCTGCATACCCCTGCATACCCCTGTATACCCCTGTATACCCCTGTATACCCTGTATACCCCTGTATACCCCTGTATACCCCTGTATACCCCTGCATACCCCTGCATACCCCTGCATACCCCTGCATACCCCTGTATACCCCTGCATACCCCTGCATACCCCTGCATACCCCTGCATACCCCTGCATACCCCTGTATACCCCTGTATACCCCTGCATACCCCTGCATACCCCTGTATACCCCTGTATACCACTGCATACCCCTGTATACCCCTGCATACCCCTGCATACCCCTGCATACCCCTGTATACCCCTGTATACCCCTGCATACCCCTGTGTACCCCTGTATACCCCTGTATACCCCTGTATACCCCTGAATACCACTGCATACCACTGTATACCCCTGTATACTGTATACCCCTGTATACCCCTGTATACCCCTGTATACCCCTGTATACCCCTGTATACCCCTGTATACCCCTGCATATACCACTGCATACCACTGTATACCCCTGCATACCCCTGCATACCACTGCATACCCCTGTATACCCCTGCATACCCCTGCATACCCCTGTATACCACTGTATACCACTGTATACCCCTGTATACCCCTGTATACCCCTGTATACCCCTGCATACCCCTGCATACCCCTGCATAGCCCTCTCAGGATAGTTAAGGCATGGGTCTCAAACATTTCAAAATGGCGGCTTTGAAAACAAGAGGGGTGGTCTATTTCTTTTCCTTTTTGTGATTATTCACTGAAACTTTGATAAATGTGATAAAGTCGAAACCTTAACCTTTGTATATAGTTGTTTCTATGGAAACATGTAATCTGACCTTTGACCTTCAATATCAAAATTTTACATAAAAGTGTCCTGGAGGACAATAAAAAGTTTTCGTAGGATGGATATTTCTATGTGAATAAATCAGAGTTAGTGTGTAGTCTCTCGGTCTAATTTGAAAATTTGTTTAACTTGTTTGGAAGTCTCATTAAGGTACACATGACATTTGATACTCTTTATTTTCTTCTTTGTTATAATATTATTTCATGATATCTAATTGGAGCGATAAACTTGAAGGCATATAGTATCATATAGAATGTTTAATAATCCAATACATCAAATTTTTTCCATACTCCCGAAGCCTTGAAAGTTATTTTTCAAAACTTCAGTTCAAAGGTCAAGTATGATGTCACCATGGTTACCATATTAATAAAAATTAACAAAGCGTTAATCTTAATGATGTGTCCTTAACTGTAGTCTCTACAGTAAAACTAGATGATATTACAGCCGTTCTAAGCTTTTATGGGCGTGGTCGTCTTGGACCCGTGCCTTAATGCCCCTGAGCTGCATACCCCTGTGTACCCCTGTATACCCCTGCATACCCCTGCATACCCCTGTATACCCCTGCATACCACTGCATACCCCTGCATACCCCTGTATACCACTGCATACCCCTGTATACCCCTGCATACCCCTGTGTACCCCTGCATACCCCTGTATACCCCTGCATACCACTGTATACAGTTGTATACCCCTGTATACCACTGTATACCCCTGTATACCCCTGCATACCCCTGTATACTCCGCTGTATACCCCTGTATACCCCTGCATACCCCTGCATACCCCTGCATACCCCTGTATACCCCTGTATACCCCTGTATACCCCTGTATACCCCTGTATACCCCTGTATACCCCTGTATACCCCTGTATACCTCTGCATACCCCTGCATACCCCTGCATACCCCTGTATACCCCTGCATACCCCTGCATACCCCTGTATACCCTTGCATACCCCTGCATACCCCTGCATACCCCTGTATACCCCTGTATACCCCTGCATACCCCTGCATACCCCTGCATACCCCTGTATACCCCTGTATACCCCTACCCCTGTATACCCCTGTATACCCTGTATACCCCTGTATACCCTGCATACCCCTGCATACCCCTGTATACCCCTGTATACCCCTGTATATACCCCTGCATACCCCTGTATACCCCTGTATACCCCTGTATACCCCTGCATACCCCTGCATACCCCTGCATACCCCTGCATACCCCTGTATACCCCTGTATACCCCTGCATACCCCTGCATACCCCTGTATACCCCTGTATACCCCTGTATACCCCTGTATACCCCTGCATACCCCTGCATACCCCTGCATACCCCTGTATACCCCTGTATACCCCTGTATACCCCTGCATACCCCTGCATACCCCTGCATACCCCTGCATACCCCTGTATACCCCTGTATACCCCTGTATACCCCTGTATACCCCTGTATACGCCTGTATACCCCTGTATACCTCTGCATACCCCTGCATACCCCTGCATACCCCTGTATACCCCTGCATACCCCTGCATACCCCTGTATACCCCTGCATAACCCTGCATACCCCTGCATACCCCTGTATACCCCTGTATACCACTGCATACCCCTGTATACCCCTGTATACCCCTGTATACCCCTGTATACCCCTGTATACCCCAATATACCCCTGCATACCCCTGCATACCCCTGTATACCCCTGCATACCCCTGCATATACCCCTGCATACCCCTGCATACCCCTGTATACCCCTGTATACCCCTGCATACCCCTGTATACCCCTGCATACCCCTGCATACCCCTGCATACCCCTGTATACCCCTGTATACCCCTGTATACCCCTGCATACCACTGCATACCACTGTATACCCCTGTATACCCCTGCATACCCCTGTATACCCCTGTATACCCCTGCATACCCCTGCATACCCCTGTATACCCCTGTATACCCCTGCATACCACTGTATACAGTTGTATACCCCTGTATACCACTGTATACCCCTGTATACCCCTGCATACCCCTGTATACTCCTGTATACCCCTGTATACCCCTGTATACCCCTGCATACCCCTGCATACCCCTGTATACCCCTGCATACCCCTGCATACCCCTGTATACCCCTGTATACCCCTGCATACCCCTGCATACCCCTGCATACCCCTGTATACCCCTGTATACCCCTGTATACCCCTGCATACCCCTGTATACCCCTGCATACCCCTGTATACCCCTGTATACCCCTGCATACCCCTGCATACCCCTGTATACCCCTGTATACTCCTGTATACCCCTGTATACCCCTGTATACCCCTGTATACCCCTGCATACCCCTGCATACCCCTGTATACCCCTGCATACCCCTGCATACCCCTGCATACCCCTGCATACCCCTGCATACCCCTGTATACCCCTGTATACCCCTGCATACCCCTGCATACCCCTGTATACCCCTGTATACCACTGCATACCCCTGTATACCCCTGCATACCCCTGCATACCCCTGCATACCCCTGTATACCCCTGTATACCCCTGCATACCCCTGTGTACCCCTGTATATACCCCTGTATACCCCTGTATACCCCTGAATACCCCTGCATACCACTGTATACCCCTGTATACCCCTGCATACCCCTGTATACCCCTGTATACCCCTGTATACCCCTGTATACCCCTGTATACCCCTGCATACCACTGCATACCACTGTATACCCCTGCATACCACTGCATACCCCTGTATACCACTGCATACCCCTGCATACCCCTGTATACCACTGTATACCACTGTATACCCCTGTATACCCCTGTATACCCCTGTATACTACTGCATACCCCTGTATACCCCTGTATACTCCTGTATACCCCTGCATACCACTGCATACCCCTGTATACCCCTGTATACCCCTGTATACCACTGTATACCCCTGTATACCCCTGTATACCCCTGTATACCCCTGTATACCACTGTATACCCCTGTATAACCCTGTATACCACTGTATACCCCTGTACAGGGGTATACCACTGTATACCCCTGTATGCAAACCCATTGGGATCCCTTTTGCTTTTTGGGAATTGATGGCTACGATAATACTGACATGATCAACACTCGCCCTCTACATTAATTTTCGCTGTGAGACCCGATTATCGAAAGTGTCGTTCCAGGACTGATGCTAAATACGTTTATTTTGCAGTTGGAAGTAAAGACAGAGAGTCACGCCGATTACTTGATGGTTTGCACGGTGGAATAATGATTGGTAAAATATTATATACCAGTTTTTTCAACTAGTTGAATTGCATGCAAGTTAATGAACTCCATGACGCAGGTCTTGTGGTCTGAATTATTATTTTAATGTGCTTTGTTTAAATTTGATCTGTTTACAATACCATACTTTATTTAACCTTGGTTCTACACTGCTACAATGCTATGTTTCATGTTTTCATTCATTTTTCATCTTAGCTAGAATGACTCCGTCTAGAGCATTTTAAATTAAAATCGCACCGACACTGACTTGCATGCGATCAGTAAAGCATTTAAATTATCTTCTCTTACATTCTTAATTCTATTTTTGTTCACTTCATAGGAAAGAGAAGGAGAAATGAAAAGTAAAGTTTACAAGAAAGATGGCCACGTTTCAGTCCCCTGGGCTCGGCTGCACTATCCCACATCCAGGATTAATACTGATCGCCTTCAGTACGTACAACCATGCCCTGCATGGTGTTCTAGCTTTTGGTTCGTTGTTCAGTTATATTATATTATGTATGCGCGTCACAACGTTTGGATATAATTTTTCATGATCATATATTAGAAAAGCCTTGGTTATGATTTGAAAATCTTGTAGTTGCAATCAGGCATATTATACAATGTAAGGATGCAAAACGTTTGGTTGACACTGATTTAGGTATGATTTGTTCTGTTATACATGCAGAATACACGGAGCTAGCTTGTCTGCAAAAAAGTATAGATAAAACTATAGTTGGCAGTATTTAGCAGGTGTTTTTCATTACCTTTTCAATACTTCTGTTAATCATAAAATTAAAAGCAACTTAATGTGAACACTACGCTTTTGTATACTTTTGTATATATGTGACCATGTCAAGTTTTAGTAGTTATTTCGTTTATAGTTAGAAGCGCGTGCCAAACATAGATTACGTGAGTTCCTGTCAGTAGACGTAACACTAGGCGTGACACGAACGTGCTACACGCGATGTGGATAAGATAATCCTGTTATCACAAAGATGGCATAAATGCGTGTCAAGAACCTTCGTTCTTACGCATTTTTCCCTTACGTGATTCCGTACTACGTGAATTGCTAAGCCAGGGCGTATAATTGCGTGTTTCCGTTGTTTACCAAGTTATTTAGCATTCTTTAGCGTACATAGCTTTTCCAAAGCATATTTAAGAAGTGAGCTTTCATAGCTAAATCAGTCCAGTTTGAAGCGAGACAAGATCAAGTCAAGTGAAGGCAGTAATCAACGAAATCTCTTTAACTAGCACCTCAAGTGTTAATTGGTATGTAACAGATTACTTTTAGATTCAGTAATATTGACTTCGTATTGTCGCCGCTAGTATTCTATTCAGTTTTAAACTATGTAAATCGCTTGTATGTGATCGCTATTGAAGACTGTGATACGTGTAGTATTAGTTATTGTTTAGTACAAAGATTGATTCTAATTATGCTTTTCAACATTGTATATTTTAGCGTATTACTTTCGCCCTTAGTTTACCCTTAGGGTGCATTCGATTGACCCTATTCCAGAATAGGAATACACAGAATAAACACTTGGATGCTTTTATTTCAGCACATTTAACATTCCAAACTGTTCCTTGTAACGTTATTATGATACAACAAGGAATTGTTTTATTGTACAGTGCACAGTAGCTGCATGACAGCGATTTAGGGATGCTATTCACCCGACGTAGTCAATCGATAAAAATCGATATCGATTTGCCAATCGGTAAAAATCGATAACACTCGCTTGATTGATATCGATTTGTATCGATCAATCGGTAGAAATCGATATCACACTTTTTTTCTTTAATATCGATTTTTATCGATTGACGTGATTTATCATTTTTATCGATTTTTATCGATTTTGCCGTATTCATTTCAAAATTATATTATATAATGACAAGACAAGGATACTTTTACTGGTTATGAAGGTTTTTTATTCTCAGTTAGTTCTAGTACGGATGTTGAATAATAACGATTATAAGAATAACAGCAACCCATACTTGCCTTTCATTTCGTGTGAATCGAGGAGTTTTATCTTTGTTGATTTAGAATTTGTAAAAAAGAGGAAATTGTTAATGTTACTAATATTATATCTAATCATTATGTCTTCATTGCCGTTTGAAATGTTTGATCTTATTGCTTTATTTGTTTTCTGCTGCGGTCTTCTGGAGTTATGTATGGCAGAACTTTTACTTGTTTTTCTTCTGTGGATCTATAAAGCACTGCTTGTATGTTTTTCGTCTTTCTTTTTCCAGCTTGCCTGTATTTTTGCATGTCCCATTACTTAGTTGAATATCTTTTTTTCCGATTTTTAAGGTGTTTGTCGATCTGCCACATGTAAATGTACTTTAATTTGAATACGGAGATTGATTGGCTAATCTAAGGCCGGAATACAAATTGTATTTTAACGCATTCAAACAATAAATGCACTTGTGTGGAGATGCAGATCGAAACACACCAAATTTGTTTTGTTTATTAGTGAAGACTCGATCTGAGCTGACTTGCTACATTGAACACCCATATCTACATCTACATCTTGTTATGTCGGTAGTATCGTTAATAAATAAAAAGATAATAACAATAAAAATATATATATTGATTTTAGAATCAGTTGTCAATAGTTGCAGTTGTCAATAGTAGTTTGGTTTATGCGTCTCGGTAATTGTACTCTAGGGTCAATCAGATGATATTCAACACATTATTACGCGAAAACAGCAAACCGTTAAAAATCGATAAAAAAATCGATAAAAATCGATATCACACTTTTTTTCTCTATCGATTTCTACCGATTTCCGTTAAAAATCGATAACACTTGCTTGATTTTTATCGATTTGTATCGATATCGATTTTTATCGATTGACTACGTCGGGTATTCAGTGTATTCCTATTCTGGAATATGGTCAATCGAACGCACCCTTAGTTTATACCATTGGTTTACCCTGAGTTAACTTTTGTCAATAAAGCAGTTGTTAAATTACTTTGCTTCACTCGTCTTACAATCGTAAAAAGATCACTTGGTCACATATATTTCAATTACTGATATAGATTGAAAATAATTATATTAAGTTTTCAATAAAATGACAGATCACTTGACTATTTGTTTGTGCTCCTTTTATATAGCAGTGCTAAGTTAATTTAATCAGTCATATTTGAGTTGCAGCTGTTATTGTGAATCATTTTACTTTAGTAAGCTTAAAGGAGTTAATTAATTAAAAAATGAAACAAAAGGGAGATATACAATAACTTTTATTTAAACACGATAATATTTAAAGCTAAAGCTTGTGGGGTCGTGTAGAATATAAATTATAAATAATAATACATAACATAATACTATATTTAACTGACAAACACTGACAAACACTGACAAACACTGTATCTTGTGTAAACAGGTAGAAAATCAACTGGGCACGGGCAAGATTGTTCGAAAGGCTATTAGAGTGTTAATCCTGGATTAGTGTGAATAGTATTTATTGGTTATTCCATGGTTTCCTATGGAATACGAGCGATTTACTGGTTATTCCATGGTTTTCTATGGAATACGGGCGGATATTTCACGGAAAAAAAAAATTTTTTTGGTATACAACTCGCCGTGAAATATCCGCCCGTATTCCATAGAAAACCATGGAATAACCAGTAAATATTTCATGAAAAAATATACGAGCCTTTATACTAAAATAATATAATTTTTGAGTGACATTTTCGCCCGTATTCCATAGAAAACCATGGAATAACCATATTATCCTATACATATTTATACATCAACAATTAAAACTGTCAAGTCGTTTCTACTTAGCTTTTCAAGTTTCGTTGCACGGTTCCTGAGAAATAAATGCTATGAATTTCGAATTCGTCGTGTCAACTGTTGTTTTCTAACGCTTCTTCTGAGAGTGAAGGAAGATTTGAATTATTTCTCGAACTTGAAGCCATGTTTATAACGCTTTGAATCGCTTTGAATGAGTTTGGATTACGAAATGAAAAACAATTTTTATGCAAAGATTGGTAAATGTAGCAACACGACGCGAGCGCGTCCAGTGGAAGAAAAAAGCGGGAAAAATTTACAACATTTTGATTGGCTAATACAAACTATGAAATACCGCTCTGTATTTCATAGAAAAATCTATGAAATACCGCTCTATATTTCATAGAAATGGTGAGCTCTGATTGGCTGAGATGTAATATGTATAGGATAATCTTAGAGATCTAATCCTGTATGGGATAAAGTAAATACCCGCATATAAGAAACTGCAGATTAAGAACCTCCAGGCTGAAATTTAGCCAATTAAGCACCCAATATATAAGAACCAGTACAACCTGAGAAATGAAGCAGGTTCTTATGTGAAAAATGACTAAAACTCAGAACACACAGGTACAGTCGGTGCTCAATATGCCGAAATATTATATTTACTATACAGTTGGGTTGTTCAAGATACAAGATACAAGATGCTTTATTTGTACCAAAACTGTTAATGTTTAGTGTGAATATTAGACCTTTCAGGGTCAATAGTTCACTAATTAAAACCGAAATTGTAAGGAAATACACCATACTGTATCAGGAACAATTTTTTTCCCCTGTAAAAAAGAACCTGTTAAGAACCTATTCAGCCTGATTTCTCACTAGACACCCAATATATAAGAACCATTTCAGCCTGACTTGGAAAATAGGGTTCTTTTATGCGGGTTTTTACTGTAGTGCTAATCTCTTTTTGATCAACCGGGCCAAGAAGTCTATATAAAAAGGAAAACGACTGACGCACGCGGAATTGAACAAGACATGACCCTAGACTTTCGGATGATTTCAAATAAACGCCAGCAGTACATACCAACTTAACGTTTGGCGTTCTTTTTGTCTCATCTGTATCTCAGTCAAAGCGGATGTAAATTTTACTTAATATATATATATTATATTTGTACTTATAACATACACGGTTTTCTTAATTTTCATTTACACCTATTCCAAATATCGTTGTCCGGGCCGAAAGCAACAAGCAAGAAGCTGACGACCGCAAAGGACTTTGGGAATCTCTATAATTAATTTATCCATGGTACTTGAGAAGTTATCCCTACGAGCGTTGAATAGCAATCATTTGGAACTATTCGGCCATTTGAAAATGCATGTTGTCAAAATGTCTACGGATAAATAAATGAATAAGGAGAAAGTCCCAATGCCCTTTGCGGTCGTCAGCTTCTTGCTTGTTGCTTTCGGCGGGGACAACGATTTTTGGAATATAGGTGTATACACCTACTTCTCAAGTACCACGGATAAATAAAATTAATTAGGAGATTCCCAAAGTCCTTTGCGGTCGTCAGCTTCTTGCTTGTTGCTTTCGGCCCGGACAACGATATTTGGAATATAGGTGTATATAGCCCTGCTCACGATGTTGAGGTACAAGTAAATGTTATACCGCTATCGAGGTGTAGCCATTAAATTAGTCATTTCGGGCTAATTACCTTCTATGTGCTATGCTTTTGAATGTGTCAACGATTTTTCAATCAGGTGTATCTCAAACGCTATTCAATTTAGAAGCTACACAAATAATATTTGGCGGCATAAAAATATCAGATAATTAAATATTTCTATATAACAAGGAGCAAGGATGGCACAGTTGGTTAGTGCGCGGCTTTCTGCGTGAGAGTTCCCGAGTTCGATTCCCAGTGACCTCACATCCTTGTTTCGACTTCTTTCTATTCCATGTAGTTCTCTGTAGCTTTAAATACCATTAATACGGAGCATTGATGGATCGAAGGAGGGGGTGAAGGGCGCACCGTCTAGTCTCTGGTAGATTTGCGTCAGCTAAAGAGACTTTGGACGTTAAATCAGTACTTTAATTTACTTTACTTTTAATCTAACAATTGAGACTCGATTAAAAAACATGGCATTTCATCGATATCAGCCACGTTCCAGAGGAGGACGCTCAAGACACAAACCAATAGGCGACTTGCATTATGACGTTGTTTTACTACAAGCACCAGAATGCTTTGGGAATTTTCTTTCTTATTCAGATTTTGTATCCCTCATGAGAATAACAAGACAATTGGTGCTAATTATCTAACAGGGATATACAGTGGTATACAGGGGTATACAGTGGTATACAGGGGTATACAGTGGTATACAGTGGTATACAGGGGTATCCAGTGGTATACAGGGGTATCCAGTGGTATACAGGGGTATCCAGTGGTATACAGGGGTATACAGTGGTATGCAGTGGTATGCAGGGGTATGCAGGGGTATGCAGGGGTATACAGGGGTATACAGGGGTATACAGGGGTATACAGGGGTATACAGGGGTATACAGGGGTATACAGGGGTATACAGGGGTATACAGGGGTATACAGGGGTATACAGGGGTATGCAGGGGTATGCAGGGGTATACAGGGGTATACAGGGGTACACAGGGGTACACAGGGGTACACAGGGGTACACAGGGGTACACAGGGGTATGCAGGGGTATACAGGGGTATACAGTGGTATACAGGGGTATACAGGGGTATACAGGGGTATACAGGGGTATGCAGGGGTATGCAGGGGTATACAGGGGTATGCAGGGGTATACAGGGGTATACAGGAGTATACAGTGGTATACAGGGGTATACAGGGGTATACAACTGTATACAGTGGTATGCAGGGGTATGCAGGGGTATACAGGGGTATACAGGGGTATACAGTGGTATACAGGGGTATACAGGGGTATACAACTGTATACAGTGGTATGCAGGGGTATACAGGGGTATACAGGGGTATACAGTGGTATACAGGGGTATACAGTGGTATACAGGGTTATACAGGGGTATACAGTGGTATACAGGGGTATACAGGGGTATACAGGGGTATACAGGGGTATACAGGGGTATGCAGGGGTATGCAGGGGTATACAGGGGTATACAGGGGTATGCAGGGGTATGCAGGGGTATGCAGGGGTATGCAGGGGTATACAGGGGTATACAGGGGTATACAGGGGTATGCAGGTGTATGCAGGGGTATACAGGGGTATACAGGGGTATACAGGGGTATACAGGGGTATACAGGGGTATGCAGTGGTATACAGGGGTATGCAGGGGTATGCAGGGGTATACAACTGTATACAGTGGTATGCAGGGGTATGCAGTGGTATACAGGGGTATACAGTGGTATACAGGGGTATACAGGGTTATACAGGGTTATACAGTGGTATACAGGGGTATACAGTGGTATACAGGGGTATACAGTGGTATACAGGGGTATACAGGGGTATACAGGGGTATGCAGGGGTATGCAGGGGTATACAGGGGTATACAGGGGTATACAGGGGTATGCAGGGGTATGCAGGGGTATGCAGGGGTGTACAGGGGTATGCAGGGGTATACAGGGGTATGCAGGGGGTATACAGGGGTATACAGGGGTATACAGGGGTATACAGGGGTATGCAGGGGTATGCAGGGGTATGCAGGGGTATGCAGGGGTATGCAGGGGTATGCAGGGGTATACAGGGGTATGCAGGGGTATACAGGGGTATACAGGGGTATGCAGGGGTATGCAGGGGTATACAGGGGTATGCAGGGGTATGCAGGGGTATACAGGGGTATACAGGGGTATACAGGGGTATACAGGGGTATACAGGGGTATGCAGGGGCAGGGGGGTATACAGAGGGATGCAGGGGTATGCAGGGGTATGCAGGGGTATGCAGGGGTATGCAGGGGTATGCAGGGGTATACAGGGGTATGCAGGGGTATGCAGGGGTATGCAGGGGTACACAGGGGTATGCAGGGGTACACAGGGGTACACAGGGGTATGCAGGGGTACACAGGGGTACACAGGGGTACGCAGGGGTACGCAGGGGTACGCAGGGGTACGCAGGGGTACGCAGGGGTACGCAGGGGTACGCAGGGGTATACAGGGGTATGCAGGGGTATGCAGGGGTATGCAGGGGTATACAGGGGTATACAGGGGTATGCATGCAGGGGTATGCAGGGGTATGCAGGGGTATGCAGGGGTATACAGGGGTATACAGGGGTATGCAGGGGTATGCAGGGGTATGCAGGGGTATGCAGGGGTATACAGGGGTATACAGGGGTATACAGGGGTATACAGGGGTATACAGGGGTATACAGGGGTATACAGGGGTATACAGGGGTATACAGGGGTATACAGGGGTATGCAGGGGTATGCAGGGGTATGCAGGGGTATGCAGGGGTATGCAGGGGTATGCAGGGGTATGCAGGGGTATGCAGGGGTATGCAGGGGTATACAGGGGTATGCAGGGGTATACAGGGGTACACAGGGGTACACAGGGGTACACAGGGGTACACAGGGGTACACAGGGGTACACAGGGGTACGCAGGGGTATGCAGGGGTATACAGGGGTATGCAGGGGTATACAGGGGTATGCAGGGGTATGCAGGGGTATGCAGGGGTATGCAGGGGTATGCAGGGGTATGCAGGGGTATACAGGGGTATACAGGGGTATGCAGGGGTACACAGGGGTACACAGGGGTATACAGGGGTATACAGTGGTATACAGGGGTATACAGGGGTATACAACTGTATACAGTGGTATGCAGGGGTATGCAGGGGTATACAGGGGTATGCAGGGGTATACAGGGGTATACAGTGGTATACAGGGGTATACAGGGGTATACAACTGTATACAGTGGTATGCAGGGGTATGCAGTGGTATACAGGGGTATACAGGGGTATACAGTGGTATACAGGGGTATACAGGGGTATACAACTGTATACAGTGGTATGCAGGGGTATGCAGGGGTATACAGGGGTATACAGGGGTATACAGTGGTATACAGGGGTATACAGTGGTATACAGGGTTATACAGGGGTATACAGTGTATACAGGGGTATATAGTGTCATATATAGAAAATCGGGAGACTATATGGAGGCAAATGATTTGGCGCCAAAACTGCAAAGGAAGGAAAATGGTACACGAGGTTTTTAAAAATCTTTATCAAATATGAAGTTGTGGCCTAATGTCGCTACATTTAATGGTATTCAAGCTTCGAAAAGGTAAAGAAAGTAACTACCGTAGTTAGTATTCTGTAATATTACATTAAGCTTATTTTAAATTATTGGCAGAAAGTTTACAAATGTAAAATTTAATTTCAAACTCAACTGTAGACGAAGTCTTTGCCTTTCTCTCTTCATAATGAACGATAACGTCGCTACTGCACTAGAGAAGGCAAGCACTACGGTCTATTGGCTCATTGAGTTCATTGTTTATCGCAGTCACAGAAGTAAGAAAATGTGTTATTATAAAATGTCTCTGGCGTTTCTCGGTTACGCGAGAGCGAGTGTTTCTCAAATATTTTGTTCTTTCTTGATAAGCTTATTCTTCTCTCAAAGTAAGTTTTATATTTGAAACCTCGCTCTGTCAGTGGAAAGTAGAACTCTCGTTTTGGGATGTAATGCAAACGGTTGTAATGATAATAATAATTTCTCTGTGAAGTAACACTGATACAAGTAAGCTTATACAAGTGTGAACAATAAACTATACAAATAATTTTTCAGAAATAAGTACATAAAAAAACAAGTGAAATAATAAGCCACTGCATGGGAAAGTCACGGAGGACTTGTATAAATGAGTCAAAACTATATACCTATTGGCTGAGGCTTAAGTTAGATGAGCTCGAACCCCTAGGCTTAGCTAAGCCATGGCTTATAGGCCTAGTTCAGACGTCGTGCTCTGAATCATGAGCCGTTCTCATTTCAAACAATAGATAATGAGAACAGCTTCTTTTGAAGTAATTAAGAATGGTTCTTGGAAAGTATGGCGTTTGAACTACATGTAGGCCTTAGTTAAAAACTTGGCTGTTTTGAACCATTTTTAAATTAAAACTTAAGTCACGGCTTAGCTAATTAGTTGTGAAATGATTTGGTTAATGTAGCTTTCACTATTCTTACATGACTAATTATTGAAGTGTTCCCTGCAAGAACAGAGTTAGTGACTTGTGATCAAAATCTAAATTCTCCTCGAGATTCTTTGAATTTCAAAGGAGAATTTGGGTTTTGATCACAAATCACTCTGTTCTTGCAGGGAGCCCTTCAATTACAAGAAATCCATATGTTTTGGTACCTCATAGCTAATTTGCCAGTATGTGATGCAATGTAATAGATACAAGTCTTTCTCAGGATTTATGTTGGGACTATAACAAGAATATTATCGAAGGGGTCCATGGAAGAACAAATTTATAGAAGCAATCTCTGATCTAAATATAAATTCTCCTTCAGGCTCCTTGATTCCCAAATGAGAATTTGGATTTTGATCATACATGAATGAATGATCATGCAACTTCATTACGTTAACTTAGAGCTGCATGGTGTCTTGCACTTTCAAAGTTTCAATGTGTTTGAGTGACATACTCATTCCCAAGGGAATCATTAAGGTTGATTTTGACGGCACGACTTTTGCCTACAGCTGTCGCACACAACTTGCTTACAACTTGACTTACATACCATTTACACAGCTACAACTTTTTCGGTTTGGATTTTGCCACTCGAGTATCCTTGTTAAAATAATCTTTGTGGCGGCATCGGTACAATACTTCCTCCTCGCCCCACAAGGTTACAAGTTTTCCGATGTCTTCCTCTAACCATTCTTGTTTCACTTTCTTGGAAACCGGAGCTTTGTTTACATTGTCCGCCATTTTAAAGTCAAATACCTTCCCCGCGCAACCCCCCCTCGGCAAAATTGTTTCAAGATACGCCATTTTACGCCATATTTTTACCTTTTTTGGCTACGACTCGCAGGGTTTTGAAACATGATTCAAAATCCCTACAACTTTTTTCGTGTTGTGTGCAACAGTCGTGAGCAAGTTGTAGTCTGATTTACACGAAACGATTCATGTCGTAAGTAAGCGCGAGCAAGTTGTGTGTGACAGTTGTAGGCAAAAGTCGTGCCATATCTAAATCGGCCTTTAGGATGACAGATTTTGCCATGCTCAAGTTATTAACATGGAGTACATTGTAGCTTGCATTGAAGCATCGCACCATAAACTTATAAATACTGTTAAGTAAGGGAGAAATGTCGGCTAGCCCAATGATACAAGTATAACTGATTGTGGCTTTCAACAAGGTTCTACCATAGTACTTGTAATAGTGTGTAGAGTGGTGTAGAGTGAAACTTTGACACTGTGTAAAATGTCAGTAAATTCAGTGCCTTTTTACATGGTGTCAAAGTTTCATTCTACACACTTATTGATTGTTATTACACTGACACAGTCTCTACTAGTTTAATCATACTCATATAGATGGGCATAGCCTTCACTTCAAGTATGTGGGAGAACTGCACACAACAACAACATTTTGCAAGGCTTCAGTCCAATTTATTTCAAGCATATGTAATTTCTTGTACAGTATTCTGGTAGGTGATCCCATCTTCCCCTGGCTATGCCACAATGACAAACATACCATAATTTCCTGTAGTAATCTATAGCTATATTGACAGTTTCATGAATTGTGTGACCCATGTATTACAACATGACAAGTTCATGTAGTAAGGCTACTTATAAACCCATGTGTCCACAGTATTTTAAAGGGGGACTAGTACGTAAATCGTTCAAAGTTTGATTTAGCTGAAACTTCACTGAAATAATCTCAATGACCCATACAATCACTGGTTAATTTTTTTCTCAAAAATTCCAATGGGAAGTACCGGTAATACATTTTTATGAATCTTTAGAGGTGTCAGTGACGTCACTGACTCAACCCAAACAATCATTACGGCTTCGCTCCATACATTTCTTCATGTTAATGTCTTGAATTATTTTATTTCTATGAAGCTAAACGTTTGTGTGAAGGAGTTTTCTTGCCCTGTTTGTACTTAGGATTGATTGTTTGACTACATGTAGTTTTTCTTCAGTGCAAAGCTGTTATCTGAACAAACCGTTCAGATATTTTGATCTAGAAATGTATGGAGCTGAGTTTGGGTTGAGTAAGTGACGTCACTAACACCTCTAAAGATTCATAAAAATGTATTACTTCCCATTGGAATTTTTGAGAAAAAAATTAACCAGTGATTGTATGGGTCTTTGAGATTATTTGAGTGAAGTTTCAGCTAAATCAAATTTTGAATGATTTACGTCCTAGTCCCCCTTTAAAGTGCCCCTAATAAATAATACAATATTTTGTGAATCAGTTCTTCCTGATGTGTATAATATGATGGTTTAATATTTCTAAATTTGAGCCTTGCGCTTCAGAGTTATAGAGGTTTGAAATCTCAATATGCAAATTTGATGACGTCTACCCAGGCTTTTGCCATAACTTATTTAGACTTGTTCAAGAAGAACTTATTTTATAAAATCATTCATAAAGACTGTGGACATATTCTGTAAGTTTTCAAATGTCAATAATCAGCACAAGGGCGTTTTTGTATAATAAATGATTCCTGGGTAGACGTCATCAAATTTGCATATTGAGATTTCAATCCTCTATAACTCATAAACGCAAGGTTTAAATTTAGAAATATTAAACCATCATAGAGTGGTGCAAGCCATATGTCCATGAAATAGTACTATTACTAAATAGTACTAAATAGTGTTATCTCCATTGTTTTCTATTGTTTCATCAGTGCTATTTAGTACTAATTAGTTAGTACTGTTTCACGGACATATGGTTTGCACTCTATTATACACATCAGGAAGAACTGATTCACAAAATATTGTATTATTTATTAGGGGCACTTTAAGAAAGAGCTACTATTCTTTTGGTGCACATCCCAGTTGCCATTATGTTGTGAACATGCATTACACCAAAACCACAGTCAATAAAAATAAGGTTTTAACAGAGTGTAACAAAGTGTTGATAAGGCACTGTATGCATAAATGTATAGTTCTTGTTGTGTTAATATAATACATTACTCCAAACATTTATTAGTATAATTTCCTTTGGTTATATACACAACAATGAGAGCATTGATACCATATATGTAAATGTAAAATTAATGATCTAGAATCTCTAACACGTTTGCTAGTAATCCATCACTGTAACTGCTAGCTGCCGTTTGCATGGTGACTTTTGCTGATAGTCTGTGAAGCAATTAATTGATCCTTACTTATTGAAGCATTTACACAGTCTTTTGTATCTGGAATGAATGAATAAGAAATTGTAAGAAATAATATAAAATGATACATGTATGTGGTGCAGTATTAGTAAATCCATCTTTATTCTACCATTTTAATCGATTGACCTTTGTTGCTGTTATCCAAAGAAGGATAAAAAACGTTGCGTACCAGCTTTTTTTTCTTTCTTCTTACACTACATACCTCACCATTATTTGCATTGCTAAATTGCAACCACCCGAGACAAAATTCACAAGTTGTAGTTTGCACAATTATTGGACTCGCAACATCAAAGAAGCCGCATTCGGCATGTTTGATGATGACATTGAAATTACTCTAAATTGCACAGATCATGACTTTCATCTTGAGGGCTGCGTAATAATGCAAATATGGTGGTACTACCTAATATGGTAGATGCTTTTCAAGTTGTAAGTTTCTGCTGTGATATCAAACAACAGATGCATGCATTTACTGAGGGTTCGCCTCAAGTCAGTGTGAGTTATTCACAAATGCCATCGAGAATACGAAAGAATAAATTATGTTGACATCAGACAATGGAAGCATTATTTTGTAAATTTGATGGTCTGTTCTTTGAAATGAGGCTATAACCCTGAGCTGGTTTGGTTTTCGTAGCTACATTTACAGCTAATTTACAGCTAATTTACGCCATGCGTGACCAGTAAATCGGAACATTTAAATGAGGTTTTGAAATCTAGACTCGAGTCTCGAACATTCAGACAGAAAAATCAAATCTCCACGAATATGTCTATAGGAAAAAAGTATCAGATATCTGTTTACTCAGGCTGTTGTGATTGCAGAGTATGTAGGCTTAGCTGGCACAGATTTTCATCCAATTTAATTTTAATTTTATGAACGTTTTTGAGAAAATATTTAGTGGTCTGTAGGAGATTCCGTTGGACTTTGAAATGTTCAAACCGTTATTTGAAATGTTGATTTCAAATGTTCGAATTACTGGTCACGCGTGATGTAAATTAGCTGTAAAACTCTGCAAAAACTCTGACTTACCATGTTCATCCATATTACATTCAAATACTGATTGACCACTCCATAGACTGTCTGAATGAGGAAGAAAATATGGACACCTCTGTAATACTTGTTCACAGGCACCATGTGCGCATGCTCTCTTTTTCCCACTTAACATGAATGGGAGCACTATACTCGTACACAACCACCTCTTATAAGCAGCCTGAAAAAATAGGATTTATTTTGTTAGCAAGTTGCATTTACATACATACAATCCTTTTTTATTGTGGGTAGACAAATTCAGCTACAAAATTGGCTGGTTTCCAATTTTCAAAATGATTATCATTAATGTATCAATATATAAATGTCTTTAAAAAATTCAATTACCATTGTCCCACATATACTCAATTCAATAAAGTTATATAATTCCTGGAAAGTGAAAAGGTGCGATCCTGAAGGATCATGGGAGTTTCTATTTGCAGCCATATTCCTCATGAACATCTTGTACCGAACAAGACCATTGCATTGAAGCAAATTCATATAAATTTCATTTAGCTGTCAAAATGTCAGGTAAATCGGGTAGAAAGACTTGGTAAACAGTATTTCCCATGATTCTCTGGGGTCGCACCTTTGTAGTCGCACCTTTGTAGGGCGACTAACTGAATTGAAATAGGTGTATAAGTCACACCCTGATTTTGAAATACAACCTTATGTAAAAAGGTATCACTGTACACAAGTGTCCATGCAAAGACATTTAAACAGTTTTTTTCCAATATTAGAAGGTTTTGATGACGGTAGCCTGAGGGAAGAGATAAGCTGCCAAATATTACAAGTTTATAATTTTGTATTATAAAGCCCATCTACGGATATAAAACCATGACGCATATCTGATAATACAGTACATGATCTGCAAGTTTATTGAAGTATTTAAAAAATCCGTACCTTCATTTCATATTTTCTGCAAAAATATTCAAGATTTAATATGTTTGGCCAAGAAAACCCATGTTAAAGTGTATGCAAATTAGGACAAATCTTCATCCGATTTAAAACACCAGTCACGCTTACGATTTCAATTGTATTTTTCTCATTGATTATTGATTATTTTTTAAAGTAATATATAGATAATACAAGATATTGACTTCTAATAATGGTTATGCTGACTGATATTGCCTTGAAAACAGAACAATGCCCATCAATCTAATGTGATGTTCTTGAGAGCATCTAATGTCCTATGATAACATTTTGTTCACTAATGCCCCAAGAAGTGTACATGTCATTTATTATGATGGTGACATTTCAATAAGTGCATTATCAAAGTCTTGATGAACATAAACTTGATAATAATAATAATAATAATAATTTATTTCTAAAAATGTCCCAAAGCTCTTTACAATGAGAATATAATACACAAAGCATGTCTTAAAAATCCTAAGTAAATAACCTCGATGTTAAAAAAAGAGTAATATGTTAAAACATTTTAACTTTTGGAGTTTTGGTGTCAATGGGTAAAACCCTACCAAATGCATCAGTAACCATGCACTACAACAGATGATTCATCCCGTGCATTTAAGGAAATTAAGGTAAAAACGTTTTTAGCCACAAAAAAATGTAAAATTCTACTTAACCACTCCTCGCCTCTTTGGAAGAGAGCAATTTTGAATGATTATACAAGAGAGTTCTGAAAGGTGGTAATAGATGGTTTAAACATGGAATGGCTGGTGTAATTAGGCCTGATATCAAAATATTATGAACTAGCATCAGACTTATGTCTGAATTATGAGTGTACGTATATTTTTATTGTACATGTATATTACATAATGTGAGCCATACTGAAGGAGCTCAAGCAACTAATGTGTATCAATGAGATTATTATAAGTATAATTACATTACCATCTAGAAATATAAACATTCATTCGATGATTCATAAATTTAGTATTTCTCTTTGTTGGCACTCAACTTATTTTAAATCATTATATTATGTAAATGGTGTATATATAATGATAAATTCACTGGTTAAAGGAATCTATAACACCGTAAAAAGTACTTAACATTACTGGCAATTCGATTCCATTGCTCTCGTAAACGTTGAAACACTTGTCATCGAAAATAGTTTGCTTCCTAATCCTTATGAGTTCTATATGTAAATGTATTCTATTGCCATAGTGCATCTAATCACCATAGCACAGAGATATAATCACTTTAATACATCAACCAACTTCTATGAGAAATGTATTGCCTGCCGCCTGCGCTGTATGACAGACATGTTAAAAATCTCATTGAAATGTTTTTTAATTACTAATATTTCCAATCACTGAAATAAATCACTGAAAAAGCATGAAAAGCTTCAATTTTTACAGTTTTAATAATATTTACGATCACCGAAAAGGCACAATTCAAAATACTGTGTAGGCCTTGTTTAATTGATGACTTTAGTTATTAAGGCTGACAGGGAATTAAATGTGGGTTAATTAATTAGTTAATATGTCTGATTTAAAAAAGAAAAAAACATTCCATTCAGTTAATCCACAAAAATAACATTCTCAATAAAAATAACCTGGAATTGAAAAACTAGTTGAATAGTAAGAGTGAATTTAAAAAGATGAACTTCTGATATATGGCCAGACTTGGTTAATGCCCAAATATTGGCCCACTGAATTTAAAAGTGAGCTCTTTTCATGCAAATTGCTCAATGATGTGTCACTTTTTCATTAGTATATATACCTAATTGTATATCCTTGAAAGCCTTGAATATCATGAAAACTATGACCAAAAGGAATTCTGGGAAATTAAAACTCTCAAATAAAATCATCGACACTCCTAGGATCTTCGTTAAATCAGCTCATGTACTTTCAAAAATACGAGAACATTGAATCTATCTGTAATTATTATTACTGTCATGAACTGATTTCCCATTCATCCTTTCTACTGTCTTAGTAGGTGTATGTGCGATAGAGAACCTTTGCTGAAAATGTAAACATCAAGCCTCGAAAAGCAGCGGTTGATCTTGTCTATTATAGACCCGATAAATTCAATACAAGTTTGTACATTAGAGCGCAATATTTCTCGGGAAAATCTTTCTTTAACGCATGGTATAATTCTCTGAGTTACGCATGGAACGGCGCCCAAGGTTACCAGACAACCGCAAAACAAACAAACTTTCAACATAGTTAACGTGCCTCTCGGCGAAGCAAAAAAGCAACAACAACACGAAAACAGTAAATGGGATTTTTTGATCGTCGTTTGGTTGGGCTCTAAAAAGTGCGCTTCAACAGAGATAATACAACTAATCGTTTTAGGCTCTTATTTTATCTAGCCGTGTTTTGATTAGAGCGACTATCTATATGCCTTCAGCTTTATTACACTGCTTTATCTTGACAGCGCCAACATCTTTGATTATTCTCTTTTCTCTCTTTTCTGTCACACAGCTGTTGCTGTCATCATTATAAGTAATTCGTAGAGGGAATACACCACAGTAAATTACAATCTTGTGCCATGTCAGTTTGGAACAGAATGGTGTATTAGCAGACTAAATAGGAGATATATTTAGTGGCCCTTGTGCCCCCTTTTAACCCTTTTATTAAATGACCGTAAGAAAACAAAGAGAGCAGTACCGGAGCGTGAAGTAAATGGACTTCTTATCAAATCCCCAAACTTCGCGACTGATTTCGTAAGAGATCTTCACATCCCTTACCACAGAAACTCAAAACAATTCAATTAGACATAAGCCGCATAAGGCGCTATTTTGATTTCGAAGTCGGCGCTCGGGAAATCCTCGGGTGCTCTATTTCTTCTGTTCGGGTGTTGGGATTTTGCTTTCATTTTATATATCGTGGGGACGAGAGAGATAACGGTGATCATCGTACATGTAATGTTATCTAATAAAAAAACAACGGTACGTCCATGTTGTTGAAGACCAGTTGAAGGTACGATGCCTCTCTTTTTGACGGTAGCCTTGATTTCTCGGTGCATCCCCCTAAAACTATCCTTATCAAGATGTGAGAAGTGTCGCCGTATGTCTACAGAAGCGCCTCACGACACTAAACGAGCGGCTTTAAAATAAACATGCCTAAGAGTCTAAATAGAACTGCTGTTTGAACTGAATATCAAAGGTAACTAAAGTTGAATGTCAAACATGGAATTAATACACGCGGCTATACATATGCTGCAAAAAATGTCGGTCCTTATGTAAGAGGTATGTGACAAATGTGAAGCACGTTTCCTATCTTTAAAGCAAATATTTCGGGAAAACATAGAAAAGTAATTTTACTTCACAAGATGCATAAACTAATGATTCGGAAATAATTTGTTAATGAATGAATGGAGTATTTACAGAGGAATAAAAACCCATTAATGATCAGTCTTGCTCTTTTTCAACCGGTCTATTTGCCATCGAAGAGTAAACTGAGCCGCTTTTCGATTAGATCTGCTTCAAGTAAGTGACTTAATGCCGTACGCGAAAGAACGACAAGTCACTCCAGAGGTAGAGCTCGTAAATGAAGTGTCGACGAGAGAGTCAGCATGTAAAACGAGAAACAATCAAGAGAGAGCCCCAACTTTGACATTGTTTGAATTATTACAAAGAAATGAACTCTTTTGGGGCATTATTTCGCCGCAATTTCAAAACCTGAATCATCCCACCTGCTGAATCATGTTTAATTGTACTCTGACTGACCGAACTTTCTGTCTAATTCACTGGGAAACGGTAATCTACAATGCTGATTTCATCTGGAAAATGATAAACTTCGGCGAAACGGTTGACATTTCTAAAACTTTGTTTCGAATAAACAGCCCCTTAATCTGTCCATGTCATATTAAGCTATTCATCGGCTCCATCATAAGTAAATACGATTTTCTCGACACAAAACCTCACAGTACACAACAGAGCGCAATGTTAAATGCCGAACTCGAGCCAAGGCGAGTCTCGGAAGGACTCCTGTGAAAACCGCACAAATTGAAATAAAAGATCTCTGTATTTGGTGGGTACTGTTGAAGTGAACAGAAACCGTTTTGAGGTCTTGGAAGGTTTTTTTTTTCGAAGAGCAAAAAGCACAGGGTACTATTGTTGTTGATCTCTTGATTATATTACAAGGGAATAAAGCTGTCGAGTTGTTGGTTGAACACTTCTTCACAGGAGAGAGTTGCGCATGTAAACGACCTAAAATTGACTGTCTTATCTACTACAAGACAAGAATGATTTGAACAACCAGAATACACATAGCATCGTCTTGTTTGTACTGACCTTACAATCCTTGCAGTCCCATCGAACAGAGTACCTATCGGCACAGTCAATGCGGCTGATAATCTCCTCAAACTTAATGTTGTCTTGCAGAGCGGTGCAGTCGGCGCGTACTATCCTTGAGAAGGTTTCTGTGCATTGGGCCGCATTTGCCAGAACAGCCAAGTGCTTCTCCAATGGAAGAATATCTGCACAAAACTCCAAGTGATGCATCTTCAATACTTCTTTTTTGTCTTCCTCGCTCTTGATCGACTTATTCGAGGGAGTCTTTCTCAAGCAGTCACACAATTCAGATACCGTAGACTGCGCCCCAGAGGACTGACACAAGTCGTTCGCTCCGTGTTTCGTAATCAAGTGACTTGAACAACTTAGGGTACAACAGCCAAGTAGCATTCTATCGAAAAGTAATAAACAAGCGAGCGAGTAGAAAGCGTAACTGTACAACTGCTGCTGCCAACCGGCTAGGGCTTTCCTACGTCTGTATGCCGACCCCAAGTGGCTATTCCATTGGAGTAAAGTTCTCTCTCTGAGTGTAAGCGGCATATGAAATCCACTTCATTGAGGGCAAACTTTCGGCCGTGTAAGCTTTACCCAAGATCACGAACATATGCAGCGTACGCCACGGCGAGTGCCCAAAACACTTCCCTACACTGAGCCCAAATACTGCTTTCTCGTGCTGCCTCAAGTCATCAGCGACATCCGCTGATAAAAGAAAGAGGAATTCAGACACAGTTCTACGATGACATCTTACTTTGTGATTATGACTCAGAGTCAGAGATCGACTGGGAAGCCCTCTGATACTAGAATGGTTGCAATGTGATCAAATATACAAATCTCTGCCAAGCACCGAACGGAAGCCAAACTTACCGGTACGCCGATATACAAGGCTTTGTTACGGACCCCCTGACCTACAAATTGATGATCAATAACAACGCATGTCAAGTGAGTTGATGCGTGACGTACTTAATCAAAGTAAATAGCGCGTAATTTAGTGATGCTGGACCAAGGAACGTTTTTCTGTTGCATCAGTTCTGTTTTTCGATTCAGTGCTCGAAGTGGTATTCCGAGCAATCAAATGCCACCTTGGAAGTAGGCCAGAAGGGGATCACAATTTGGGTTTCATCAATAACGAATCAATACGTGGAGAGAATGAGGAATCTCAGTTGGAACTAATTACGATGATAATCGGCGGGTTCCCCAAACCGGCCCAAACGATTTAATTATTTTGTACTTAGATGAAAACAGGTTGTTAGGCGATAATTGAAATTGAATTAACCTTGCCTTTGTGTTGAGAATATTCACCTTCAACTACTGGCGCAAACTTTAACTTCAGCGACCCTTGTAAAAAAAAAAAAAAAGGACTTTCGCTCCAAAAGGCTGTTGACGTTTTGGCGACCACTATCGACTCGAGCCGATTGCCGCCGTGAAATTACACGCATGCAACGCTTTGGATTATTCACCCGTGTTTTGGGGGGACTCTAAGTGGCGATGGCGCTCTTGACTGGATTGTATTTTTAAAATGATCATATTTGCATTTAATTATTCACATCCAATTTGAGTCGGTTTCGAGTTTCGGTCTTTGACAACTTGACACGTGGCTCTGTCGGAAAGAACATGGTTTATTTTGTACGGCAAATAACTCTAATGGTCGGTGAAGAGTCAATGATATTCATACAGAAAAGAATCGGGTCTCTTCTACACGATCAGTTCCACCTGCATCTTCCACCTGCACGACTAAAGTCATCCAGTTCTTCTTTTTCGCTTAGAAGATGAAGGGAAAACAACGAAAAAAGCTGTTGAAGCCATGAGGCTTGCCAAAAGGTTTCGTAGTTGATCCATCTAATCAAATGTGTTTCCCTATTTTGCTCCAGAATGCGAAAGGCCAAGGAATTGTTTACAGTAAGATTCCCATCACTGTAATTTACATTGAGCCCACTCATTCAGTGGATCTATAAGCATCTTTAGCTTCAACATCAAGATAAGAACTTGCATATGATTGCTTGGTGACCTAGTGAATGGGAGGTCAGCACCCTTCGGTAGTTTGAGGCCGCCAAGAACTCTGCTAACCGAGTGGTGGGGAGATCCTGGACATTTTGGAAGATAACCCCTAAAAGGTACCAGAATCTCGACCTTGTGGGCGTGGCAATAACTCATTTTTACCCCTCAAAGATACCAATTCTAAACCAAAACAAGTTTCCAATAAGGACACTAAACGCTCGCTCTTCAAGCCATTTCAATACCATGCAAACACTCCCCAACATATATAAGCCGCCGCCAACAAGTCCCAATATATTTATTTTGTTTTGTGATCGAAGCACAGCGTTAGATGTTGTTGGCCAACAATGTTGGCAGTGTTTGCATGGGTCTTCACTGACCACTCACAAACCGACACTGCTTTTCAATCCTTGGAAATTCGTTGGAAATTTATTAGCGCATTGAGGTAACACAATGCGCTTTACAATTACTATTTTATTTATTTTTATTTTTATTATTTATTTATTTTTTATTATTAGTGAGTACTTGAAATTCTTTGGATGTCTAAAACCCTGGAAATTGAACATTTTCGAATTCTTGTAATACTTAATATTATTATTATTAGTAATGTAGTTCGTTATTATAATTTATAGGGATATTTTAATGGTGTAAATAGAAATTCGGGTGGGGTAGATAGGTGTCTCCAATTAGTTTCTTCAGTGTAAACTAGAACATATGACACAATAATAAAGTTATTATTATTATTATTATTATTATTGAAGAGCGCGCGTTTTTTCAAGTACAACCTTTGCATGTTGTTTCCATGCTGTATTTTAAAAATCGTTTAAAATGACATACTTTGACTAATAGAGATTTGCATGGTCCCCTGCTGAAATGAGGATAATCCGCGTCTTATCCTCCACAAATTGCATGCCATGGAATTGCTGTTATTAATAATCGTAGGAACAGGGGGGCGCTTTGTCTCTGCGCAAACGAATTCTAGGTTCGAATGTCACTCTAAATACCAGTAAAAACTTTGTTGTGGTCACCTGGAATGGAATAGAACTGTTACTTATCCACGGGAATTCTATACAATTGTACAAAACATTAAATATACAAAGGATTTCCGAGAATACCGTGCATTAAAAATAATGAAATTACTATATCTTAGGTCAAAAGCGGACCTTGTGCGCACTGTGAGGGGAAGGGGCTAACGACATTTATTTCCTGAAATTGTACACTAGTTATAATACGATCAGGCATTTCTCGCAGAAGAAGCAATTAAAAAGTTAATAAGGCAGAAGTTGTTCAGCCGAACCAAATCTGCATTTTTCTTCGTCCAATAATTTACCGGGCTAGCTAGACTGGAACTTGCATTTTCAAGTCATAACTGATTCTCTAGTAGTTGATAAGGGATTGAATATGAATTAAGGGGCTTACAAGTGTTCACGCCCATTTTACATTGCCACGCCTAAACTCTTTCGTAAAAGGGTTGCAACTGGAGAAGTGATAGCCAACGCAGGACCGTATACATAACCCAAAATTCAAGGGAGGGCAGTACGTATATAACAGCAAAATAAAAATAGTACAGTACTTGTTGGTATCTTTTTCGCCCTGCTAGGGGGGCAACTGCCCCCCTGTGCTGTGTACGGCCCTGCAACGAGAAGACCAACAAGAAGTGCCCTTTAATTCCATGAGAGGTTTGGGAAACTTGCACCATTCTTCATTGAGTCCTTGAAAATCACTTTCTTAGAAACGCGTTTTAAAAGATAAAAAGAAACTAAAGCACACCCTTCAATGAACTCTTCACTCGGAGATGTAGACAGAAAAAAAAGCCATATCCTACACTGATAACATGACCAACGTGATCCGGTATATATCTCTTCCGTGGCAGAATCTAGACATGTGCAGACAGACAAGTAGATTATTCCAGGTATCGCCTAAGTGGTTCTTTCCATATGAATTCTATCACATAGCGCTCTATAAATTATTATTATCACATTTTTATATAGCGCTTTTGCATTGTGTAATCGTACAGTGAGTCAGCTAGTAGAAATTCCTTTGGATGGGCTCGGCGAGCAGGAAGCTTAGTGGGACGGATCCAGGATTTCCGCATGCAAGGTGATTTCGAAGAGAGGACCTCTGTATAGACAGTATATAGCCCCCTGAACTATCCCGCAATGGCAACTCACACATCCACCATACTCGTTCGCGTCACCATACTATCAAAGCTTGGAAATTTAATACTCGTTCTTTGAGTCTTCAAAGCCGAATTTTACTTGATAAGTTTTTCTTGACAGGGAAGACTTGCTCGTGTAGACGACAAAAACGTCGCCAATTTTTCCTTGTCAAGGAACACTTGCTCGTGTAGATGACGACTTCGGATCGATGCGTAGATTCACCAATGACAGATTCCTGCGCAATGACCACTATCCCGCAAGCCATTGGTCCTCTAGAGATATCCCGAGGGATGTCCCTCGGGAAGGTCAACAATGCACCCACTTACCACTGTTCACTTGCATGGGCTGGTAGAAACTAGTAACTGTGGACGTGACAAACCTTTAGTCGAATGACGTATGGAACGCTAGAACACTCGTTATTTCAAGAGCGACTTATCAGCCTCAATCTGCTCTGTCTACGTCATGGGGAAGACGGAACAGGCAACGTCATTTACAAAGATCACGTGACTAGCTTTTTTTATAGCTTTTTTTAGTAGCTAATCTAGTGTATTTAGCTTTCTCACTGATTAAAGCACAATTCTCAAACCTGTTTAGTTTAAAAGAGTAGAGAAGCCATTGAAGTGTTTTACGTCAAGAGTGGACGCGTGCGATCGATTCAGTTAGTGCTGACGTCAAAGTTTTTATGATGTCATCACTTTAGTGTCTTATCGTCGTGGTGCCAGTAATATAATCAATATTATAATTTAAAAAAAAATCATGTACATTATATTTGTACCAAAGTACCAATAAATAAACGTTATTATTAATAGTAGTAGTAATCAGAGGTGCGTGCTTTAAGACCATTCGCGAACTCCTTTGCCGAAGTAATAATATTTAAGATAAAATAAAAGACGAGATAAAAGTTCGGAGCATGCAGACCCGAAAAATTGCGTGTTGAAAGACCCGGCTCGTTTGCGTCCCACCATTGACTGGCTGCAAAACTGAATAGTTCGAGATAGAAACTTTGAGATTGCTCTGCAGTCAGCAACAATATAAGTCGATGTAATGAATGTTTGGTGACTGTAGATCAATTGTGCAGAACCATACCCGGAGGGGGGAGGAAGACTCCTATGTAAAAGTGGTGGGGATGCCCGTCGTACTTTTAGGGGTTAGTTATTTTTTGGCTTAAGTCAGTATTATGGAATGATTTTCTGGAAGGAAATAGCTCAATCCATGTATACCTGCTGAACGAGTTTTAAATTTTAAATTTGTCATGAGTTTTAATTTTAAATTTTAAATTTGTCATGAGTTTTAAATTGTTCAACTTTATTCAAACATATTTGATAAATACAAAAATTACACAAAAAAGTCACTTTAGAATTTAAATGATATATGTGATAGCATGTATCTCATTGTGTATATACAGCTATTAGTATTATTTATACTTATTTGCCATATATTTTTCTTTTTTCTCGATTGTTTATATTGCAGTTTACCTTCCTTATTTCCATAATTTCATAATATTTCTATGTATGTAAATAATTTAGATAGCTTTGAGGACACAGGTTGCTAAGCTCTGCTTTTATGTCGGTCACCCTCTAAATAAAGTGTATTAGAGTCATTTTCGTATGAGTGGGAAACCTATGGTACGGAGCCGGTTACGGTACGGAATCGAACACATTGTATTCAACCAATCACAGCGCGCAAAATCATTTATCAACCAATCAGAATGCTTGGATACCATGATGGCGTGATACCGTCACCAACCGTACCGTAACTACTTCCCACTCATACGAAAACGACTCTATTATTATCCCGGTAACTTTTAGGGTATAGTTGCCCGTAAATTATGACCTCAGGAAACTAATTTTCATTTAGATTTGGTACCTTATAGGGGTAAAAATTAGTTATCATGCCCACAAGGTCGAGTTATTTTCAACATTTCCGACAAGCGTCCACACCCTCTTTATATGGGACCCCTCCCCCCTTCGGGAACCATCTATAGGAAGCAATCATTTGATATCGATTACTTTCAAAGTAGACTAATCAGTTTGAGCATTTAAACCAGGATATTTTTAGCGAAAGAACACTATATTTAGCAATGAACCTTTTCGGCACCGGAAAAGCCAGACCAATTAAGATTTTTGGAGTTATAATTCTAAATCCGGTAAAATTCACTTCGCGCCAAATTCCATCTTTTTAGCATGGATTAGCGGCTCGTTTATTTTCGTCTGATTATACGGTGACAAAAATATCATTAGTAAAAGATTGTCATTGGAGACGGGTCATTGGTCTCTTGTAAGGAGCAAGGGTTGGCTAGTGCGCGGCCTTCTAAGCGATAGGCCGCACGGTTCGATTCTTCATGACCTCATCCTAGTTTCGTCTTCTTTCTAATCCGTGTAGCTTGGTGCAGCCTTTAAATACCGGTAGAACGGAGCACTGATAGAGGGAGGGGGGTAAAAGCCGCACGCCGTCCGCCCTCCTGGGAGACCATTTTCGTCCTTTGCCTGTACCGCTTTACCACAGAACACGGCTTCAGTCTGCTCATGCGGGAATACTCCAGTTTCGCGTTGTTTAGAGATGACCGCTGTCCTTGACAAAAGACGCATTTGTACAGGCTTAGCCTCGATGCAGAAACCAGTCCGTGCAATTCAAAAATGTTTCTATTGTTTTATGTCAACATTTTTTCGTGTTCTTGTTGATATTTGTGAATAATTTACACTGACTCGAGGCTAATCCTGTACAAATGCGTCTGTTGTCAATAAGTACAGCGGTTTTACAACGGGACTGTGAACGCGAAAAGCCGGACTATTTTGATTCTCCTGGTTCGGTTTTCATTTCTTTGTATCGTTTGGTATTCCTCAATTGAATGAGTTTGTGGATTCTTGTTTTTGTGTAGTTTTGTGGTACTTCTAGTTGTTCATTTAAAGATATGAGCCCTCACGATATATTGTCCAGCGGTCATTACCCACCACTGTACGTTTCAAATTCAAAATGGCGCACTTCACGGTGAATCATTACTTTCAACAGGTATTTTACTCGATGCTACTTCTATTATTGAGGTCCTCCACCCTTAAGCTTATTATTATCTATAGGTTGATGAAGCGTTGAGTTCAAAAGATGGCGAAACTGCGGCGGTCAGTAGTAATTTTAACATTTCTTTCGCGTATCGTAAAAAGTTTATTCCTCAGAGTTTGTTCACTGTTTTTAATTACTTTTGCCAGTTTGGGCGATGTTTTCTAACACAACACATTGTTACAGCAAGTGTCTTCAAATATTCCCGCTTGTTTTTGAATCGTGTAGGAGCTCTTGTCGTTCAAGCATCCACACATAGCAAGCCCAAAGTTACAGGTACGTTTTGAAAACACACAGGAAGCCCAAAGCCTATAAACTACTGTACTTCATATAGCAGTCTGATCAATTTTGTCTTATCTTTGATGGTGGTTTTGAAATTCTTGTTGCTTGACCAAAATTCCTGGGAAATATTGGTCTGAAATCCTGTGAAACAAAAAAAGTTTCTGAAAAAAATCTGAAAATTTAGGAAGACATTATTTTATTTAGTGAGTAATAATAATAATAATAATAAACTTTATTAATGTGTCTTAATTTGTTAGCTTACATTTAAAAGTATGCTAATTGGGGACACCTATCTAGTGCAGCACTTTCCTTGAAATTGTGCACCGTGATGTACCATTTAAGATCTTGCTCAGGCCTAGTCTCACATACTGTAAGTTTTACAAGTTCAGAAAATCTAATATTTGAACCAGAAACATTTGCAGAATGGAAAGCACCTGCGATTTCCAAGTTTTTTGTCCATTGAAAATTCAAGCCAGACATATTTATTGTTGTCTAATGTAATCGAATCCCTAAGGAAGAAGGGGGAGGGATCTTTGTTCTCGGAGCTGCTTCCAATAAATAAACATTGAATTTGTTCTTTGTCAGATCCCTAATGCACAGACTCAAGCAGAAAGATGGTTTGATCAACCATATGATGAGCTGATAGCCTGCCATCTTAGGTGAGTGAGTATTTATATAATGATAAAATTAGGAAACCCTTTGAAAAGTCCCCTCCTCCTCTTCAAACACAACCCCCCCTCCCCCCAAAAAAAATCCCCCTCCTTGCAATCCCTTCCCCAGCCCAATTATGTTAAAAAACTTCATGAACAATGTCTCCACTTGTTTTTCCATAGAGCCGTGTGGGCCATAGCAAATAATGATTATGTTGAAGCCTATGCATCTCAAGCAGTTGTTGTACAATATCCTTACCATATATCACTTTCTTTAGTAATCAATATTATTAACTAAAATAGTCCCTTTTCGCGTTCACAGATACCACTGTAAAACCGCTGTACTTATTGACAACAGACGCATTTGTACAGGGTTAGCCTCGAGTCAGTGTAAATTATTCACAAATATCAAAAAGAACACGAAAAAATGTTGACATGAAACAATAGAAACATTTTTGAATTGCACGGACTGTTCTCTGAATCGAGGCTAAGCCTGTACAGATGCGTCTTTTGTCATGGACAGCGGTCATCTCTAGACAACGCGAAACTGGACTATTAAGGCCTTATTTTCAAAAGTACACTTTGCATGAATATTATCTATTATGATTGTTGTCATCATCATCAAGTTTGTTTCATTTACATGTTACTGTTGATGTTGTTTGTCCTTAACGACTTGTCACAGCTTTTAATAGAGCATTTCAAACTCAAAAGGATGAAAATTGGTAAGATTTAAAAGGGAATCTGAACTAAAATTAGGCTGCATTTAATACATTATGATCAGCTTAGTGTCATGACTTATTGTATGTACAATCAAATCTCCATAAGTGACACCGGACCTCCTGTAAGCAGATACATTCTATAAGTTAAGAGCTCCCTGCAAGAACAACGTAAGTGATCTCTGATCAAAATCTAGATTCTCCTCGAGATTCTTTGAATTTCAGTGGAGAATTTGGGTTTTGATCACAAGTCACTTACTCCGTTCTTGCAGGGAGCCCTTCAAGTAGACACATCCTATAAGTAGGGCACAGAGTTCCCGGTGTGTGTGGTCTGGCCTACAGGCCCGCAGTAATTGGTTAACGCTGTTGCGGTGACCCTGGCATATGGCAAAGTTTGTAAATCATAGACACCTCTTCCCATAAGTGGACACCCAAGGGTTTTGCTTGTAGGAAGTTTCACTCTAGATACTCTATACTCTATATACAGGTCATTGCCGGTGATGAATGCTGTCACATTGGACCTGCGCCAATTTGCTATCAAGGTACATTTAAGTGTTCACCAATGCAATAAATATTATATATTTTTGGTAACTGAAACTATTACAGCAGTTTTCAATATTACACAAACTTAGGCCTAGTTCAGACGTCGAGCTAATCATGAGCCATTCTCAACCGTTCATTTCAAACAATAGATAATGAGGCGGCGGCTTTTGAAGTAATTAAGAATGGCTCTTGGAAAGTACGGCATTTGAACCAGGCCTTATAAGTTGAAATGCCAATTTCGTTTCTGGGTTTTGGCTCCTGTCAATCAAACTTCCAATCCCACTTGAATGACAGCCAGCTGACCCCAAGCACAGAGTGCCATCTTTGAAAACGCCACTTGCATAATTAAACATAACATGGAAATACGGCTCAGCCCTTCATCATTATGTTTGATTGACAGATGCCAAAGACCCTGAAACGAAGTTGGTGTTTGATTGAAAGTGTATAAATTTTGTTATGGTTCCAAAATTACAGTGAGAATCAAAAAACCATGGGCACCCTGAGAAATAGTTCAGAAATCATTTATTTTTTCGTTGAACAATCAGAAGCGACTCTCCCACTGTGTTTCGATTCGCACTGTAAAAACTGTTCAAGTTGCTAGAAGTAATGACACTACTGTCTTGTCTGACACTGTAGGCTGATAAACAACTGACACATAATGGCAGAGGAAATCCAGGAGATACTTTAGAGAAAGCAGCAGAAGCTATTATGGGTTGCTTTAGAGTCTGTGCAAGTGATAGGTAGGTTTCTGTAATACAGTCACCTTTCTAAACAGGGACCAGTTGTTTCGAAAGGCAATTAGTGCTAATCCTGGATTAGCGTCCATAGTTTTCTTAAGATGTAATCCTGGATTAGCGCCCATAGTTTTCTTAAGATGTAATCCTGGATTAGCGCTAATCGCCTAACAATCAGGCACAGGAAGTTGATACCTGCTAAGCTAGGATTAATGTTGCCAACCATTGATTATAATTTAACCTTTGATCAGATTCTGTTCCTGAAACCACAGGAATAAACTAGGGGTTAAATGTAATCTACTGGGCCCAGTTGTTCACAAGTAGGTTACCGCTAACCCAGGGTTAAATCCAGGTTAAATATGGCTAACCTAGCATAAAGTCTTAAGAATTAACCCTAGGTTAGCAAATTTAACACCGGGTTAGCGTTAACCCGCTTTCGAACAACTGGTTCGATTAACTCAAGATAATTAACTCTCGAAGCTTGTCAAAATACAAACCAGATATTCTCTACTTTCTCATAGCACATAATGTTTTGCGCCTCGGAGGGTAATACAAAAGAAAATGGTGTTGCATAATTACATGGTTGACAGAAAGCTCCCATTTTCTTTTGTATTACCCCCAAGGTGCAAAGCATTATGTGAGAGAAAGTAGAGAATGGTGATTTGTCATAATGTTAAGTCCTGCTTATACTTAATATTGTTTTTCAGTCGTTCTTCGCTTGAAGTATCTAAGAAGTGGGGCATGCTTGCTCTTGTTATACAGTTATTCAAGATCTACTTCAAAGTAAGTCAAGTTCATTCACATAAAGCATATGTTGTAGTTCAATATGGATTCTGGTACAATTTGGTTTTGTACCGGTACAATTTGTTTTGAACTGGTACAATTTGTTTTGAACTGGTACAATTTGTTTTGAACTGGTACAACATGAAGTACCTTGGGGTTAGGTTTAGGGTTAGTATTGGGGAAGACTTTGTATTTTATTATAATCATGAAGTACCTTGGGGTTAGGTTTAGGGTTAGTATTGGGGAAGACTTTGTATTTTATTATAATCATGAAGTACCTTGGGGTTAGGTTTAGGGTTAGTATTGGGGAAGACTTTGTATTTTATTATAATCATGAAGTACCTTGGGGTTAGGTTTAGGGTTAGTATTGGGGAAGACTTTGTATTTTATTAAAATCATGAAGTACCTTGGGGTTAGGTTTAGGGTTAGGGATAGGGAAGACTTTGTATTTTATTGCTATATAGTAATCAAGTACCTTGGGATTAGGTTTAGGGTTAGTATTGGGGTAGACTTGGTAGGAATGAATACAATCTGCTTCGTTCTACTATAGAGCAAGACAGGTACATGTACGTTCGAGTACGTGTTGACGTGAATACAAGCTGCTTCGTTCTACTATACTATGAGAGCAAGACAGGTACATATGTACGTTCGAGTACGTGTTGACTTGAATACAAGCTGCTTCGTTCTACTAGAGAGCAAGACAGGTACATATGTACGTTCGATGCGAGTTCGTGTTGACGTGAATACAACCTACTTCGTTCTACTAGAGAGCAATACAGGCACGCGTTGATGTGAATACAAATAAATAAATATCATGTTTAACGTGTCAAGTGTTGATATCAGTATGGCTAGTGGGGACAAGACTCTCACACTCACTTCTTACTACATTATATATTCTGTACACCCAACACTCATCTCACTAGCGGAGAAAATTCCTCGAAGCATTTAGGGAGAGAACGAACCGGCTCACAACTCAACTCGCGCCAGGTCCGTGAATTGAACCAGGCGCCACTATATAGAACAAGACAGGTACGCTTTGACGGTTTAGGAATTTCTTTGCCTTTTCATAAACTTTGTCTTCAAGTCCGAAAATCACAAGCGAATTTTTACTTTTAGTTTCCTGTTTCAGGTTGTTATTTCTTGTTAGAAAGCCTCATGATCAACCCATGGTTCGTGATCCGCCATATTGCCAAGTCCACGTTTTGATCTAGCGCGCATGCGTGAATTTAAATGACATAATGACGTAATAGAAAATGAATGACATTAATAAAATGTAAATGTGATGCTAAACCGACATCGAAATCCTCGATGGCATAGTTGGTTAATGCGCTGGTGAACGCTGGTCTACAGTCAGAGTTCGGAGTTCGAGTCCCAAACAAGGTAAGACAAAAATTGAAAATAATATGTTAATATGGTATTAAATAGACAGATAGACAGAATTAATGTAGGCAGACAGGAAAGGAAAGGAGGGATAGGTAGGGAGAGAATGAAGGGAGGGGTGGGTGCCAAGAAGTCGTCTAGTTCTTTTGAGAACCCCCTAAAAAAATCCAAGCCCCTGTTTTTTTAATGAGTCCCCAAAATAAAATCCCTTTTAAGAATGCCAGATTGTACCAGTTCAAAACAAATTGTACCAGTTCAAAACAAATTGTACCAGAATCCATATTGAACTACAACACATACATTGATCTTTTGTAATTTAAGAATATTTTGAATAAACGTGAAACCTGTATTGACCACTAATACTAGTATGTAGCTCTACTAATACTAATACTCTCCATCTTCCTTAGATAAATAAGCTACACCTGTGTAAACCACTGATACGTGCTATCGAGAGTGCTCCAATCAAAGAACAGTTTAAAATAGGACATCTTGTTGCTTACAGGTACTGCATGTAAATGACTCCCAAACATTTTCCATTTTAGAGCTTTACATTTAATCATCCTCGGGAACCCAGGGGTATATTCTGTCGCTCGTTGCTCACTCCCAGAGAAATACCCCTGGGAACGAAGTCTGTTGGAACTTGTTCTGGAAGTCAAAATTCAATATGGCCACTGTTCTAAACAAAGCAGAATATATTTGATGATGATTGGTCGACCTTCCTAGATCGACCAATCAGAAACATGAGTAATTTTGACTTCCGGAACAAGTTCCAGCAGACTTTGTTCCCAGGGGTATTTCTCTGGGAGTGAGTAACGAGCGACAGAATATACCCCTGGGTTCCTGAAGTTGTCCATTTAAATAGACTATTAAAGTCAAATAAAATAATGTATATTTTATAGATTTTTTGTAGGAAGAAAGTACATGTTTGATGGAGATTATAAATCAGGTACAGTATTCAATTTAGTTCTTACAGTCGTTTTCGTATGAGTGGGAAACCTACGGCATGGAGTCACGGTACGGAATCAAATACATTGTATTCAACCAATCACAGCGCACGAAATCATCGCTCAACCAATCAGAATGCTTGGATACCACACGATCATGGCACCACGGCACAAACTGTACCGTAAGTACTTCCCACTCATACGAAAACAACTCTATAGTTATACCGTACATACAGTTTATTTTGCCTGTTGTCTTCAGGATTGTCCCTAGGATTTTGAGTAGCATACGGCAATAGTTTATTGGTATTTGTTATCTTTTAACAGCTAATGAATACTTAACATTTGCTTTTGAACACTGCCATCAAAGTTCTCCTAAAAACAAAAGGTACATGTTTACATTAAACCTTACCTACAAATAAAGTTCTGATTCCTATACATCCAACAATTGCATATAGCACTTTTCATCTGACCAATCCATCCATCCATTCATGAATGAATAAATGACTTTATTTAACAGTAAAACTGACAAACTTGTGGCCCTCATCTATCCATATCCATCCATTCCTTCCTTTATCCTTCCACCTGTTCATCCATAATAATAATAATAATAATAATAATTACTTATATAGCGCCTATACAGGACTGTTCTAAGCGCTGACAAAGAAATCCATATGTTCATTCTTTCATTCATCCTTCTATTTGTTCATCCATTCATTCATTCATCCATCTGTTCATCCTTCCATCTGTTCATCCATCCATTCATCCTTCCAACTGTTCATCCATCTGTTCATCCATCCATTCATCCTTCCATCTGTTCATCTATCCATCTGTTCATTCTTTCATTCATCCTTCAATCTGTTCATTCATTCATCCATCCATCTGTTCATTCATTCATCCATCCACCTGTTCATTCTTTCATTCATCCTTCTATCTGTTCATTCATTCATCCATCCATCTGTTCATTCTTTCATCCATCCATCTGTTCATTCTTTCATTCATCCTTCTATCTGTTCATTCATTCATCCATCTGTTCATCCATTAATTCATTCATCCATCTGTTCATTCATTCATCCATCTGTTCATCCATCCATTCATCCTTCCATCTGTTCATCCATCCATTCATCCTTCCATCTATTCATCCATCCATCCATCTGTTCATTCTTTCATTCAACCTTCCATCTGTAATAATAATAATAACTAGACGCTCATTGAGCATTTACTTGGCGTGTAGGAATGGATGATCAGCTGGGGCAATCTCTAGCCCACAGGCTCACCATCCTCTGTTTTTGTCTACTAAGAGCTCATGTGGTCATGTTATTTTGTAAGCGTTGGGCTTCCTGTGGTACGCTCATAGTTCGATTTTCACTTCAGGAATGGGTTTTAAGAATATTGAACTCCTAATTATTCTCAAGATATAAAGATTAGTAGTTGTTTGAGTGCTATGAGGGGTTTAATTTAGGATAAGAGGTCTATTTAGTGTGTTTTAGGATCGATATATTTTGAGTTCTCACTCCTAGGCAAGGCAACACATCCCTAAATCGATCACCAAGACTTGGTCCACAGCCGAAAATAAACTGATACTTTCTCGATTCGCTCAAACAAGAGCTTTCGATATGTAATAGAATGGCAATCTATCAGTGCCCTGACCTGCTTTCAGGTCGTTTACTCCACTATAAACGGACCAGAAAATCGATTTTTTTCGATCCTGTGGCCGGGATGGACTGGACACTTCTATCACAAAAAAGGCCATTTTAAAACTCGGCCACGGGCAGTCCACGCCGAGTAATAATATATATTTCTTAAAAATGCACCTAATGGGAGTCTCGATGCTTTTACAATATAAGATATGTACTGAAAAATGAATTAAAATAAACTGTCCATCTGTTCATCCATTCATCCATCCATCTGTTCATTCTTCCATTTATCTATCCATTCATTCATTCATTGATTCATACTTCCCATCCATTCATTGATTCATCCATTCATTCATCCATTCATTCATTCATCCATTCATTCAAATATTTTAATTTTCAGAGCAGTATTGATTTACCTCATACCAGTGAAGATGCTTTTAGTAAGTACATGCCTGAGCTAGATTGCAGAATACCCCCCATCTCCCCCACTATTTTGCATAGCAATAGAACACTATTGTATTTTGTCTCGTTTTCAAAGAGTGCCGCTCTTTGAGAACAATGGGGGTTATTCTGCAATATTGCTCCCACACTCGCTCATCAGAAATTTTGAAGATAACCATTTCTAAATGAAGATTATTTTCCTGACAAGTAGGTCATAATTTTATTTACTGGCCAATACCCTAAAAAGTACCAGGAGAACTCTAACAGTGGTCCTTTATCGTTTATTTATTTGATTGTTTGTTGACTTCTTTGCTTCTTTGTTTGTATTATTGATAAATGCACAATAATATATCAGTGACACTAATCATTGCTGTGTGTTCCACAGGGTTTTATGCCCAGCTTGGGAGTCTTACAGAAATACAAATTAGCACAATTCATTGATATTGTGAAGTCGGTCAGGTTTGTAACACAACGTCACAATGTTACCATTTTAATTGTTTTCCCAAGTGACCGTCAAACCAGCGTACTTCAATTTTCCAAGCCCTTGTTGTTCAATGAGTGGTAGCGCTATCCATTAGATAAATCCTTAGCCAGTGGATATAATAATGCTGTCATCCAATAAAGTTATACATTGTTGTTAAATACTCACATACGGTAATCCACTTTTATGTTTGTCAGGACTGGAAATCTACTTCTTTTCAATGAAACTTTAGAAAAACAACAGGTAAAAAGTAACCCAGTGATGGGATCAAAAAAATATAATTTTTGGGTGTACTTTTTTTATACACATAAATTTTTTTATGTTTTGGTGAAGAAATAGAAAACGAGCGCGCGTGCTATGTGCAGATTTATAGCACGCGGGCTGATCAGAACACGAGAGAAGTGTTAAGAGAAGCATGACGCGTAGCGGAGTGCTTCTCAACACTTCTCGAGTGTTCTGATCAGTTCCCAAGTGCTATAAATCTGCACATAGCACAGCGGGCAAGTTTTCTATTTCTTTTATAAAATACAATTATGATTCTAAGGCAAGTTTTCAATTTTGTTCGTTACAAAATAGTTTGAATATCTGCGCGCGCGTGCTGTGTGCTCTCATAAAGCATGCGGAATACGCATCCTTTGGCCAATCAGAGCGCGCGTTATATCATAGTTATTTTATAATGTATTTTTTTGATCGCTTTGAAATTTTAGGGGACAGACTGTTGGAGGGCATGATTGATCGGTCCCCATTTTGCTTTATGTGACACTGTGTAGGGAGTGTACATCTCAACCATATGCTGTGCTTGAACTCTTTGTAGCTCTTATATATTTCAATGATTTAGCTGAATTTTTGACCGAATCGAGATGTAATTTGTATCCCTCATCACTTCCATCCCTTAGTCTCATCAAACGGGAAAAGCACAATGACGGCATGAAAAACATCATCGTAGCCTTCTAATTTACTATTTATCGTATTTCAGGCGCAGGTGCACAAAAGGTGAATAGCGCTATCCACCGTATAAGTCCTATCCAATGGATAAAATTCATTGGATAACTGCATCAGTTTTATCCATTGGATAAGACTTATCCGGCAGATAGCGCTATTCACATTTTGTGCAACCGGGGCCAGGAGTTTTTCTCCACTTGATTGAAAGATACAGTCATGAAACTTTACATTGAACTTTTGCAAGATCGATTGTACAGAAGTAGAGTTATCCTTTCAATAAGCATTTGTATTTGATGTAATTATGCATTATTATTTGCAGACATTTTTTATCCAGTGTGGAATTTATCTGATCTTAGAAAAACTCAAGATTATCACATACAGAAACTTATTCAAGAAAGTGTAAGTTCTACAAAATGTACATGTGCAATGTGTTATTCTTTGACTTCACGAAGCAGAGAGATCTCTATTAGTTGTATTTATCAATGATTAACATACATTTATTGCTCTTACTCCGACGTTATCCTCTTTTCCAGGTCACTTTTGTTGAAAACTCACCAACTACCATTAGATGCATATGTGACTGCTCTCCAAAGCATGCAGGTATAATGGTGTTTAATTTGCAAAATCTAGGATGGAGACCTCAACTGGAAATAACTTCTGTGTGGGGTTTCGTACATTCGAGATTTAGTGCAAGCCTAAGCCTGTGAGGTTAGTTTATCTACAGGGAATACCAACTATGAGGGTATGAAACTCCAAACAGAAATTATTTACACTTCCGGTTGATGTCGCCGTCGTAGATTTTCAAAATCTTACAGCTAATTTACATCACGCATGACCAGTAATTCGAACATTTGAAATCAACATTTCAAATAACGGTTTGAATATTTCAAAGTCCAACTGAAGCTCCTACAGATCACTAAATATTTTCTCCAATATTTTCTCCAAATTAAATTGGATGAAGATTTGTGCCAGCTAAGCCTACATACTCTGCAATCTCGACAGCCTGAGTAAACAGATATCTGATACTTTTTTCTTATTGATATACCTTAGAATCCCGGCTATAAGCCCTTCCCGGTTATAAGCCCTTCCTGGTTATAAGCCCTTCCCGGTTATAAGCCCACCTATCTGCTAACAGAAATTTCCTCCCGGATATAAGCCCTCCCGGTTATAAGCCCCCCCGGTTATAAGCCCCCTTCATTTACTCCTCTCCATATGGGGTACCATATACAGGAAACAATAATCAGGCAATTAGGTTTACATAGCAAACGAGACTGGTGGAGTCCAGTAGTATATACGGTAGCTCATTGCTTGAAAATCCACTCAGATTATAGTTTTTTCTGAGCATATTCGCATTTAAAAACGTTTACTGAGTATTGTTGCATGAACACTGTTTAGCTAAAATGGTCACGATTATCAACATTGTTTTTTAAATAGAACGGATTTGAGACGTTTTTTTCCTCCCTTTTATAAGACCCCCCCCGGTTATAAGCCCCCCGATTATAAGCCCACCACAAAACCCTTACGAAGTTATATAAGCCCAGGGCTTATAACCGGGATTCTACGGGATTCGTGGAGATTTGATTTTTCTGTCTGAATGTTCAAGACTCGAGTCTAGACTTCAAAACTTCATTTGATTGTTCACGCGTGACGTGAACATTATTATTAAATTAGCTGTAAACTCCCTATTATAGAGTATGCTGTGACTACAGATTCCTTCATTGATAAGTCAGTCCATCATCATAGTAAAATAGCCTTTGTAAATTGTTATAGTTGGGTTCCTATGGTCAGGGAATTCTAAACACAAATTTAAGGTCTGGAATTGTCAGGGAATTATGGATTTGGTGAGGAAATTTCAAGTCTGTACTAAAATTTGGGGCAATTTTTGTGAATAAACTAGAGACTGTGTTGCAGTCAGTCAATATTATTGTTCGTATACAAGCATCAAGAGTTCCAGACTTCCAGTACGCGCGCAATGCATTAACAAACCAAACTTTATATTTGGATTTTTGGACTTTATATAATTAACACTTTAAAGAACAAAACCAATAATAGTATATAGTATGTTTTGACAAAATGCCCAATAACCATGTCCTTCAATCTGACTCAGTGTTTTATTCGATAAAATGCACAATATCCCATATTATCATTATGTACTGCTACATCCTTTACAGCAGTCACTAAAAAATGTTCACCCACCTCCACCTGCCAATTAATTTTTAAGTCATACCATGTTTTGTACAAAATTCAAAAGTATTCATGTTTACATTAAACTTTATTTCAATGTATTTCAATTTTGCACACTTTTAGGTGTACATGAAATATTTACAATCACAGCCATCATTGAATGTACATGTTACATAAATTTATGTGAAATCTGATCTGACTCCACAAAAACATAAATTTATGTGAAATCTGATCTGACTCCACAAAAACATAAATTTATGTGAAATCTGATCCGACTCCACAAAAACATACAGTCGTATAAATAGACAACTCAAAACCATCTTCAATTTGTTAAATGTGAAATCTGGTAAGGTATCAAAACCAAATCAAAAGTACAGCTATATATGCGATAGAACAATTTTAATTGATTAAACTGATCGAGTAATTTGCGAAATATCTAGACAAATTCTCAATAGTAAATAATTAGTAAATTAGTTACTTAATTATTAGTCACGCTAGCTGTCGTTTTTAAAACAGCCTCTGTACGTCGATCCTTACGGCATTTCGTTCTCTTTGCTTGTGTCGTAAGCATCTCCTCGATGTTGCTACATCTGTATAAAGACAGATCATACTGTATATAAAGTGATTTGACAAATGATGATCAACGACATGCGTATTTAAAAAGTTGATCGGTGCTGGTATACATGTACATCGTTTATATTGGAGTCACTATGTCTTAAAACATACCTGAATATGTTAGTAATCATGTTCACTGGAAGTAGTCCTCAATGCTGCTACCAAAACGGCAAAATATATCAAATTGTACCAGATCGTGCCCACACGAATATGTTTCACTGCCCGCGTGTTTACTTTCATTATGCTAATGATAAGTTACATGTTGTGATTGGCAGGTTTGAATTTAAACCGGATATATGCATAAATTAGCTATTGTTTGTCACGAGGAAACCGTCACAAGTTCACGTGTTTAGTTCAGACTTCGGGTCAAGGCAAGTCGTTTGCCGTTTGGCATTTGCTCTTTGCCGATCGGCTTAATTTCGCCGTTTCTGTGTAGACTTTTAACAGCATTGAGGACTACTTCCTGTGAGTATCGTTACTAACATATCCAGGTATGTTTTAAAACATGAGGATCTTAAATAACGATGTATACCAGCGCTGTTATTGTCGGTTTGTCTGACATGCATACCAGTCGTACATTTATCAAATCTATGAGCTAAAACAGTATGATCTATCTTTACACAGATGTAGCAACATCGAGGAGAAGCTAATTATATACGACAGTTGACACTAGTGAGTAGTGTGAGGGAAACAAAGCCGTACAATCCCGCTACAGCTATCGACAAAAAACGACATGCACTGTCAGTCGAGTGACTGTCAAAATTAATTACTTATACTCTTATAGTCTTACCGGTTTCCTCTTACCTTGAATAATCCAGTGGTAAGTCAGATCGCGAAGTGAAGTGAAGTCTCAATAATAAATTTTATACAATGAATGTACAGTAGCCTAGATACTCCGCAGTACTCGTTAAAATGGCCGCGAAATGTGCAAAATATTAACATGAATGTCATGTTCTTTATATGTTTTCTTGGCCTTTCTTGTTCACAACTCATTACTCGGGCCCAGGCCGCAGGCCGCCCGAGTTAGAAAATGCGGATTTCGGTAGTAGTAGTTTTGTTCGGCTTCAAAATGACGAGTATGCGACGTATTTAATCGTATCCGGAGTTTCAAGATTACTCCGCAGATTTGAAAAGATAAAGGAGACACAGGACTCAAGTAGATTATGAATCTTAGTTTTGAAAGCAGCTGTAGATCTTCAAGCTATTAAAAGGTCAGGATTCTAGTTCATCGTTCAATGACTAGAAGTGGTAAAAGGACTAGAAGCTCGCTTAAAATATTTTTTTTTTAAAACAAACGCGAGGCGGTTATCGGAACCATCTGACCTATGCAACCTCAAGACATATCATGTTCGTACTCACCGGACTAATAGTCTCCCTCGTCACTCAACTGTCACTGATTGTCATGACGTCAGAGAAATTATATTGTATTGAAGAAGATGTCCTTGTTTTATTCGACGTTCGAACCGTAACTCGAACCCGAACTCGATTCCAAACTCGACGTTTCGGGATCTGAAGCTAGAGAGGGGGCCTTTACACAAACTCATCAAAATCAAATCAATTGAACTCAAAGTCAAAAGGTAATCAAATGAACTCAAAGGCAAATCAAATGAACTCGACACATACATGTATATACATAGTCTCCCTCGTCACGCAACTGTCAGTCATTGTCAGGTCTCTCCTCGCGCAGCTGACATTGTCCTTGTTCTTCAACCAACTGGCATTCATTTTCAAGTACTTCCTCGAACAACTGACATTTTCATTTTCACAATGCCCGAGTGAACGCTCATTGAGCGTCTTGTTAGAATACATAAGCAGACTCAATAAGCTGCTGTTACATGCTGAAACTGGTATACAAGTTTCACCACGCATCGCACCGTGTATCAGTTTATAATAAGTTACAAATTTTAAGCAAAGAAAGATAAGATTTAGGAAAGTGGAGTCAGATCAGATTTCACATAAATTTATGTTTTTGTGGAGTCATCAGATTTCACATAAATTTATGTTTTTGTGGAGTCAGATCAGATTTCACATAAATTTATGTTTTTGTGGAGTCATCAGATTTCACATAAATTTATGTTTTTGTGGAGTCATCAGATTTCACATAAATTTATGTTTTTGTGGAGTCATCAGATTTCACATAAATTTATGTTTTTGTGGAGTCATCAGATTTCACATAAATTTATGTTTTTGTGGAGTCAGATCAGATTTCACATAAATTTATGTTTTTGTGGAGTCAGATCAGATTTTTCAAATTATGTACCATAAACCTGATAACCAATATATTGTCATATCATTATTTATAGGCAAGACAGTTTTGTACATTTTGTTTCTCTATAGTAATATGCCCAATTACCTTTGTTGTGGTTGTAATGTTATTTCCTTAATGAAATGAATAGTCATTTTGTGCATATTTATTGGATGAAATAAAAAATATTGAAAACAAGAGTGCAGCTTATCTTGTGTGTACATTTTTATATTGAGCAGCATCAATTGCCTTAAGGATACGGTTCACCTTGGCGGGTACGTCTCGGAAAACATTTTTAATTTCCTTATTATTTGACCAATTCCCATCAACTTTACATCATTTTAAAGCTAATAGAATGAAGATCGCCATAATACCGTGATATTTTCTTTTAAATTAAAAATGGAGACGTCGCGGGTCATTGTTTTGAAAACGACCGTCTCCGTTTGACCGAATTAATAGACCTTGCGTTACATCCGACTCTATTGATCTTTATACCATATTAATCACGACACTTTGACCTGTCAAACCGTGTCAGGCTTTTGTCATATTCGATGTCGATCAAAAGTTATCTTAGTTGAAGTTTAATCAATCATAAATGTTGTTTCTTCTTCAGTTAACACGTTATAACTTTTGAGCAAAAATCAAAATCAAAAATCCCTGACACGGTTTTTATCTTCAGTTAGACTGCTAACTTGTGTCAAAGTTTTAGCAAAATCCATCAAATCTAAGTACCCTATTAATCAAAAAAATATCTTGGTAACTTTGCGAAAACTCAACAAGGAGAAAATGACCTTTGAAAATTTGCAAACATTGTCACGCCCACTTCCTGCAACGGACACCATGCCATCCAATCACGTTCATCCTTCACCACATTGTTTACATTGAGGACGCAGAAATAGTAAGGTCGTATTACTTATTGCTCTTGTTTGCACTCAAACTTCAAAGTCTTCGCGAGGCTGCCTGCTACGATCGTAAAATAATAATATTCCGAAATCAAAAAAAGCGAAAACCATCAAATAGGGACAGGATCTAGAGAAGGTACCGAAAGAAGCATTACAGGACTCCCGGTCCAAATGGGATTATGACACCAAAGACGTTGTGTTTAGAAATCAGAAATCCGTGTTTCTTGCGAATATCTCGTAAATAAAAAACATTTTCAACCAGAAAACACTAAAAAATGAAATTTCGATATGAAATCCATCCGTTAGTGACAAAAACAAAAAATCGTCAAACTTTTTCCACTCAAGGTGAACCGTATCCTTAAGGTTGAAATAATAATGTACGTTTTTGTTTGTCCAAGTTCAAGTTTTTATGCATTGGATGTTTTCAAACAATATCTATACTGAGTATGATCATAACCTGCGACTGACATGGACATTATTGACATGACAAGTTTTAATCATCTTTGTAAAGGCCATATTTGTGATAATTATGTGTCAATTTCGAATAAATTGACCAAAATCATGAAAATGTTGGGGAATCCAAAAATCCAAATATAAAGTTTATATTGTTATTGTGAGATTATTACAAAGGAAAAGTGAGCACCAAGTGAGCAAAAACATAGCTTGGGATCCCTGTGTCTAGAATTGGTGCTCACTTTTCCTTTGTAATAATTTCATAATGCATTGCGTGCGTACCGAAAGTCTGGAACTCTTGATGCTTGTATTAAAATTGATAAACTTGCCAGCATATTGGGTTATGAATGACTCAAGACACAGTAAGACCTTGAGTCAAGTGTTTATCTTGTTTACAACAAGCAACAGAAATTGAAACTTTCAATCAGCTGATGCCAAATCAGCTCTGTTAAAGACGCAAAATACAATAATGCGCTAAACTTTCGAATACCCGCCACTGTATATGCATAACAAGAGAACTATTGTATTCTGCATCATTTTCAGTGCCGCTACAAGAGCTTGATATAGTAGCACCCAGGGTATTCTACAGCTAGTTGTATATTTTTTGTTGGAGATTGGTGTTTCCATTGTTTGGGAGTAAATTAGTCTGTAAAATAGTAACCATATATATGTTTTTGGGGTTTTTATTTGGGAGTCTCAGTTGTTTAGTTATTGCTAACAATCCCAATTATACGAGTGACATATTGACTTGACATACAAAGTGTACATACATACATGACCTTTATTTCTACTCAAATTTGTGGGTAGCTATACCAGGGTAGCAAAGGGGTTACACGTGACGCGTGATTTGGCCCAAAAATGGTGCGTGAATCGTGAAAAACACTTCATAAACAAAAGATAAAACCGTGATCCGTGAATTTGCAAGAAAGACGTGCGTGAAATGGCTTAAATGATTCTTTTGAGTCATGAATTTACGAAAAAATGGCACGTGAAGCGTGATCACAACCCCCCCTTTGCTACCCTGCTATACTACAGGATGGCTAATATCTTCAAGAAAACATACACAAATAATTCTAAAAATAAAAAACTAACAAGGACTAAAATAGATTTTCTTAATATTTATGCAATATATATCTGCATTTTATATACATATATTTTAATAATTAAAAAATATATCTGCATTATTTGTCATTATTTATTTAGAAACTGAAACATAATAATAATTATAATAATAATAAATCAGACAAAACTTCACATTAGTACATCCTGTAGTCTATATTATTATGAGTTCTTTACAATAATAATTTAATTAATAATGTAAGAATATTTATAATTTATATTGTTTTGGCTTTAGTGAAAAACTAATACAGACATGTTTGTAAAATTATTTTTGTAGGTCGAGGATATAGACATAATTGAGATTCAGTGCATTGTAGCAAACTTAATATACATGGTAAGTATGATAACATACTGCAGTATAAATGTACCACTGAAAGCATGCTAGCTACAATGTATGTTCATGCTGTGAGCTTCGTGTTGCTATTTGTAGATTATCACAACTAAGGAATGTTTACACCTTTGGCCTTCATTTTAAACCCTGTAATTCAAACTCCTTTAATTAAAGTTGTCTTCTGTGTATTTTATACCCATAACTTCAATCAAAGTTTGTTTTTAATTACAAAAGTCAAGATCTGCCTTCAAACGTCTGACAAACATTGTCCTTCATGTGTAATCAACCAGAAAGTATGGCATGACCTCGGTGTAAGAACCTATTAAGAAACTTTGCAATTCCTTATTGTGTAGAATACCTGTGGAAAGTAGTAGGGAGAGGAGAGAAGAAAGACATTTGTCATGCAGTTGCACTATATTTTTGTATGACTTTGACTCAGCCGCATTGAGCTGCATCCTTCATAATTCAGCTGCTGACTGCAAGGAGGATGAATAGCCCCCCCCCCCCCCCCCAAAAAAATTATTGCGAGTTGTTTGTTATCCTCGCTAAGAATATTATTGATGTACTGCTTAGAAAGATTCCAATAAACCTGGGCACTACTAATTAGTTGTCAGTGTTTATTAGATGCAAAGGAACTAAAGAAAACAAAAGAGTCTAATAGTGTGTATTGGTGGAGTTAGTAATGCCCAGGTTTATTGGAATCACTCTACCCTGTATGTCAGAGCTTATGTGTTCTAACATTTATTTGTTTGTATTCAATCTTCAGGGTTACATCAAAGGTTACATATCACATCAGCACCAAAAGTTGGTCGTCAGTAAACAAAATGCTTTCCCTGCTTTATCAACATTCCTGTAAGCAGACAAGGAAACCCCTGGGCAGTTGGAACAGCTAGGATCATCATATTGACAGCTAGAAATACAAGCAAGATAGTATTTGACAAAATAATGGTAATACCAGTAAATTTCTTTCGGCTATGCCTGAAATGTTTGTTAATTATTGCCATTATTCAATCTAAAAAGTACAGTGTCATGCATCTCCAAGAACTTCTAGTTCATTTCTTGTAGTATTTGACAAGCTGGATGTAGACCATAATTAATGTATAAATACATGTATATATTATTGTAAATAAAAATAATAATTCGGACAAAAAAAGGTTTTCTTTTTACACCTAAACCTTTTTTATTACAATATTATAATGGTAGTGCTTTTTTTTCTTCTTCCAAAAATAGAATTGAGATGCAGAGTATCTAAATTGTATCTTATTATGTACCCTGCGAGCAGAGGTTTCCTTTTTACCTTTCCCCTTTCTCTAGGGGAAAGGTAAAAAGGAAACCTCTGCTTATTATGTTGCAATTATTGTAATATTGAAGGATCCAAACACTTTTCCCTCTCTCCTGAATGCTCCCCTCGGGCATTTATAAACTTAGCAATCATTCATTTTGTATCTTCTGTTGTTGTTTTTTCACTGTGGTTTGCATTCCCTTTAGAAACTGAGCTATATACAGTCATATCTAAGCAATAATCCATGGGTGTGGCACTACCTTAGCGCTGATACTTGTCGCCATGCATATGTGTTCATTAGTGTTATTTATAGCAAGCGTCAAGCTCGTTTGCGGCGTACCCATAACGCATTTTTTTAATTTTTCATATCGAAAAAAATAAATAAATTCATGATTCAAACTTCTAGTGCAGACAAGCGGTATTCAAGTAAAAAAAAAATCGGGATTATGGTTCACTCCCCGTGTCGGTCCCATACGATTAATCATGAGTGCATTTTAAACTGCACTGTTCAACAAGTAACCGGAAATGAATGTTCAGTGGGCAACACTGTTTATTGCAGTGTTCTTGCCAGATACAGTTGTACCCCAGTTGGTGATTAGCAACATGGGAATAGTTGATTCTTTCCATCGTTGTTTACATTTTGATTTATTTTGACTTTCTCAAAAAATTAGCATAAAAGGGAATAACACAGCATTCGACTTCAATACCGTAAAATTTGGATTATATGAATCGATTGTTACTGGCTACAAGTACAAATGATCGCCCTAACATCTATATTCTTTTGAGATCATTTGAAAGCAAGACAAATCTAGCCGGTTAAATTATTTACTTCTTGTATATTGAACATAGCGTTGTTTCACCCCCAAAAACTACAGTTTTGTCTGGGAAAGAATGCCCTGAAACTTCATAAATTTTATGTAAAAAAAACCCAGACCCCCAGACAACAAGAAGATTTGACGGTAAACAGTTATATAATGTTGGACAGCAGTCATTTACTATACGTTTCGAAATTGCTTTGCGCAAACGTTTGCAGTGTGTTATCCAGTCGTTTCCGCGCTATGACAATTTTAAATTTGCAAAAAAATATACATTTGCACGAAGTATTTGAGCACTTTTCAAATAGGTGTTGATTTACGCAAGCGAGCTGACGTCAAACGTACTTGTACACAAATTCGTTGTCAAGGAAACGCACGGACGGTGAAAATTCCGACGAGATTTCAACGTCGAAAGTATGACATTTTTCTTGGTTCTTGGTCGTAGCGGCGTATAAAAATATTATTAGCGCCCTTTACTTTTGTAGTAGATTTATTGTAAGGCATATATTTTCCATTCTGAGGGCCTTGGCCACTGAATTATAGAGATAATATTGACTAAAAACAAAACATTATAAGGAATTTTGACCGCCGATGAATGAACAAAAGAGAGGCGTGGCCATTATCACAAGACTTTGATTGACACCGGCTTAGCCAATCGAATCACCTAATTTGAATTTGCACGTGCATATTATGACGTTAGCAACCGGTTGGTTTATTACAACATTCGAGCGCCAAATCGTCATTTTACTTCAACGACGTGAAGGAGAATAGTGTTACTGTGAAGAGAGTCTAATTTAACGCTATAAAAATGAGAGAAATCGTTCATCTTCAAGCCGGACAGTGTGGTAACCAAATCGGTGCAAAGGTAAGTTTGAATTTGAGCGATCGAAGCTGCTTTAGCGATGCAGTCTGGCTTTCAAGTTCAAGGAGTGCCGGCTTCAAAGGAAACTTTCTAGATATTGAGCAAAATTCGCTGTTTTTTCAACAGTTCTGGGAAGTTATTTCCGACGAACATGGTATCGACCCCACTGGCACATACCACGGAGACTCCGATCTCCAATTGGAAAGAATCAACGTATATTATAACGAAGCAACCGGTAAGGACATTCGCTTTCGTGACACAATCTTTCACATTCAAAGGTTCGATCATTTCGCCACATTATTAACCTTCTCATGGTTGTATTCTAGGCGGTAAATATGTCCCAAGAGCTGTATTAGTGGATTTGGAACCCGGTACAATGGACTCTGTTCGATCGGGACCATTTGGACAAATCTTTCGACCAGACAACTTTGTATTCGGTAAGTTTGTACACGATTGCTTTGTGCATAAATAATTAAGTTCCATTGGATGTTTGATTCACTGTGATGTCTAAACTAGATTTCATTCTGTAGGACAAAGTGGTGCTGGAAATAACTGGGCTAAGGGACATTACACAGAAGGTGCCGAGTTAGTCGATTCAGTTCTCGATGTCGTCCGAAAGGAAGCTGAGAGTTGCGATTGTCTACAAGGATTTCAGCTTACACACTCTCTTGGCGGAGGAACCGGCTCTGGCATGGGAACACTTATGATCTCAAAGATCCGCGAAGAATACCCAGATCGTATCATGAACACATTCAGCGTCGTCCCTTCGCCTAAAGTATCAGACACCGTCGTCGAACCATACAACGCCACACTCTCAGTACATCAGCTCGTAGAAAACACCGATGAAACATACTGTATCGATAACGAAGCTTTGTACGATATTTGTTTCCGAACCCTTAAACTCACCACCCCAACATACGGCGATTTGAACCATCTTGTATCTGCTACCATGAGCGGGGTCACTACCTGTCTTCGATTCCCTGGGCAGGTATGTTTAAAGATCGATTAATTTGTAAGCGTTCGTTTTGCGGGCGCTGCCCAAATGTGTGCGATTCTCCGGCCTTTATGTTGGAGAGGCAGACAGGTGCGAATTTATAATCATTCACCATGCTGTAACTTTAGAATTTCGTAGTTTGAGTAGGTCTAGAATGTTTTCAATCCTTGAAAGTTACATACAACTGCTTGGAATCAATTTTGACTTGTATCAAATATTTTTCAAGGTGGAGGGCAAACAAGAAATCCTTGTATTTGTTATTTGTATGGTGTTGATATAAATATTCAAGCTTTTGAATTGAATTTATCTTTGTTACAAAATCTTAACTCACAATGGCTTTTATTTCCAATGTCTACAGCTTAATGCTGATTTGAGAAAACTAGCTGTCAACATGGTACCATTCCCACGTCTTCATTTCTTCATGCCTGGCTTTGCTCCTCTGACCAGCCGTGGCTCTCAGCAGTACCGTGCTCTGACTGTCCCCGAGCTCACACAACAGATGTTTGATGCCAAGAATATGATGGCAGCTTGTGATCCTCGACATGGACGCTACCTCACAGTCGCTTGCATGTTCCGTGGCCGTATGTCCATGAAAGAGGTCGATGAACAGATGCTTAATGTCCAAAACAAGAACAGTTCCTACTTTGTTGAATGGATCCCCAATAACGTCAAGACAGCTGTCTGTGACATCCCACCCAGAGGTCTAAAAATGGCTGCCACATTCATTGGTAACAGCACTGCTATCCAAGAACTCTTCAAGAGAATCAGCGAGCAATTCACTGCTATGTTCAGGCGAAAGGCTTTCCTTCATTGGTACACTGGTGAGGGTATGGACGAGATGGAATTCACTGAGGTAATCTTCTTTCCTACAATTTAAGAAGTAACATTGGACTCTATTCGAGTGTTTTTCATGTTCTAATCATTTTTATTTTTTTACAGGCCGAGTCCAACATGAATGATTTGGTGTCTGAATACCAACAGTACCAGGATGCCACCGCTGAGGAAGAGGGAGAATTTGACGAGGAAGAGGAAGGCGAAGAGGAGGCTGCATAAAATCCGCGGATTTGACTATATTTAGTCCGTAGATTTAGATTCTGACGCTACTCGTAGATTCTGACCTGATACAAAAGACTCATTAAAGAAAACTATTTGTTTAATGAAGACCAGGTTCCGCATTATTTTCTAGACTCATTTTCCAGTCCGATCTATATTCTGGCTTTTCTCCGGCCTGACTGAATGTACACGCTCGTAACTCACTAGCCTGCATAGCTTTTCCAAGGGAAAGGGGACTGGGGCAAGGAGGGGTGAGGGGAGGAGGAAAATTTGATGTGGATCTCATCGTCCATAAATACAGGCAGATATGCACTATAACATCCACACACGTAGCCTGGAGTGTTCATACATCTCTGCTCACAAATATTCGCCTGCTCTTTACAATCGTTGATATCTGTAGACCAAACAGAACAGTCAACAATGCCAAATATGGTATTTCGTTACCAAATTAGGAATTGGCTGGAGACTGATGATGAATGGAAGAAACAATAGTCAAATTCGCTAGAAAAAACGTTAATAAGGTTCCTTTAGTGAATTTAACATCATTCGACATTCAAACAACTACCAAACTGTATGTGTTTGGTATATTTAGAGCTCAATGTTATCGAAGATACATTTTAGAAGCGAAATGCCAACTGGCGTGAAAGTGGCGTGACGATTTAATGAATAACACAGGGAGCCCAAGCGCCCTCAAGTCCGGACATCAAACTTAACTGCGACGGTATCCCTGTGCTTAACAGCTATCCCATGGATCTTTACGGCAAATGAAAAATGGATGTCTGAGCTCAGGGGAAATTGGACACAGCGCGCGAAGCATCATGGGTCAAAATCAAAAATGTCTCTATTTGCACTTGGCCTTCGTCGCGTACGCACCAAAGTGAAAGGTAAACATGTCTCTCCAGTAAACGAAAACAATAAAATTTTGAATGTGTCAGTTGCATTTCTGATATTTCAATTCATTAAATGGTTTCCCAGGTTCACTGTCGTACTGTCATAAAACCTAATCGTCTAGAAATATAAATGTTTTCTTGGAATTTCGCCAAAAAGACAATTTCTGTACACGTATTTAAAGCTTACATGATCCGAAGAAAAAGCGAAGTTTTCAAATATTTACCGGAGTTTTGCAATAGTTTAGCAGTATTCAGTGTATTCTTTAATGCTAAAGGTTAGTGAAAGTTCTATTTTACAAGAAGTAGTAGGATTTTTACATCGCTAACAAGTAGGAAAACTCGTGTAATTTTCCCCGAAAGCAAATAACAGATGTAAACAATGTTCACACGAAAATGAGAAAAGGGCCGTCGTTTTTTAGAGGAAAAAACAATTAACGTTCTCAAATCAAACTGAAACGACATTCCAGAAAAGTATCTACGTTCATATGAAACTATTTATTCACTACAGATTAATGAAAAATACCTATGAAATTCGATGAAACTTTATTATTTTTGCGAGACCAGTCAGCTTACACTGTAAGTACGAATGCTGATCAAAAACAATTTGACTGTTTATCAGAGTATATGCCCAGAAAAAAAATTGATAACTATAACAGCATTGTTTAGTTCTTGAAAGCAGAAGCTTCGTCAATAATTTGATGATCACGACAACTTCAGTTTAATTTAAACATGTGATCACTCTCATTAAATTACTGATGGCAGCAGCACTGCTGAAACATGTTTAAATTAAAAGTTGTCGTGATCTTCATTGCTTAGTTCATTTAGAATTTGTGATAGTGTAAACAACTGAAAGTAAATAAATAAGCAAAGTTTACAGTGCGACTACACTAACCAAGGCCACCCATACAAATTATCCAATCACAATTGAGTATTTAAACAATAGAATCTGCACAAATTGTCAAATTTTCGCTTTAAAAAAGCATATATTTTACTTTATATGTGTATGTATATGATCAAGAGTGAACAAGAAACAGTTTAAAATGTAGAATTCGACATCATTCTGTTATTCAGCGTCACAAATGTGATTAGAAAATTTGATTCAAAATTTGTTTGGGTGGCCTTGGTTGGTGTAGTTGCACTGAAATAAATAAATGAATTAATAAGTGAATCAATAAATCAATCAACTAAAAGGAAGAGATCAAGAATTACAAGTGATAAAAAATAAGAGTATAAATAATATAATGAAGTCCTTTTATCCCAATCCATTAATGAAATCAACAACAGGCTGTCATTTATTACATGTTCCAAATTGCAACTATTTATTGGACTGCGCCAACCTAAAGGGACCTCATGACTTTTCATAATTTTAGTGTGTTTGTTTTTAACCATTTGAGCTCATTTTTCAATATTTTCTGCTCATTTCACTCTTACTAACCAGAGATTGACAGTGTTTTGGTCTGCAAGCTATGGGGTCTCATATCAGGAGTTTGCAGCTTTTCATGTAGGTATGGTCATACATACCGCTACATTTTGCCATTCATAAGGTACTTTTGTATCACGCAGCCCATTAATATTTAAGGAATGGTCGGACAATGCTTAGTGTGCGTCCATCGAGTTATGAAGCATGCAGGAACTTGGGAGAGCACGAGAGAAGCATAAGAGTTGCTCGAGGCGTAGCGAGCACACACTATGGTGATGACGTGAGCATGTGTCTGTAGCCGTATCGTGTGTCCGTGAGCTTACACACACATGCTAACCAACCAATCAGAGCGTGCGTTATATCATACCTATGTTATAAACAGTATGGTGATAAAAAAGATCAATTCAACACAAAATACAACTAATTGTACTAAAATTCAACTAATATAAATGTACTAATTGAGAATTTGCAGGTTAACATTGTAGCTAGTTTGGACTAAATCAGTCATGTCCTTTTTTATGGTCTTGACTCTCTTTCAGTGAACTGGCATGCACAGCCTAAGAACAGGAATGTATAGTATTTATCCAGCTACCGACGTATATACCTAAAAGGAGAATGATAAAGAATCAAAGGATGATAAACTGACAATAACAATAACAATCACAATAGACCCTATGCAATACTGGTAGAATCGTAAAATCTGATTTCCTTTGTTATTGGGAAGATATTACAGCAATATCTGACCATCTCTTTGAAGAGAGGGTTTTCAATAATGAACATACCAAATTTTAGGGCTGAAATTACATAGATTTGTACCAGAAACCGGACTTTGGCCCTAGATGCCTCGTTTCCATGTATTTTGCACCTTTCAAACGCTTATTACTTGATGATGGTTTCATTTTTATTAATGCACTTTTGGGGGTAAATACTAAACTGTCGATGGTCTTTCAATCTATTACTTTACCTTTACTTAACTCGTCATTCTTTCAGTTTTTGCAAATTTATGCAAAGTACAGAAATCGAGTATTGCATAGGGTCTATACAATAACTTACAATGGGCCAACTATAATAATCTACTCATCTATAATTTACTATAATAAAATTATATTATAAAGCTTGATAATGAAAATAATAATGAAATCCCCTATCAATTGTAATTACAGTTACAGTGACAATCAAAAGATTGGTATTTTTCCAACTACATTCATTCCTATTTATATTTCAGGGTTTTTTACTCCATTGTTGGAGATTTCTACAATTTCTACATACACCTAAATAATTGTATTATCTTCAGACATGAATGTAAAATGGAATTATTACAGTACAGTATGTGGTTCTAATTGTGAACGGTTCTAATTGTGAACACTGTTCAGTTAATGTGTACCCTGGGTAGCAGAGACTATTATTTTAGCTCTCTCTAAACCCTACGCGAGTGCCTTAGTACGGCTCAAGAGAGAAAAAAATGATAACCTCTGGTAACCAGGGTACACATTAACTGAACAGTGTTCACAATTAGAACCGTTCACAATTAGAACCACATACTGTAGCCTGCGTAGCTTGGATGTTTTTAGGAGGGGGGAGGGGGAAGGGAAAGGGGAAGGGACGAAACCGTCAAGCTACGCAGGCTATTATTACAGATAAACTCAAGTAACTCTATTGACTATACAGGACATAATTATTGAAATTTTGTATTTGTATTGATGTTTGAATACATTGTAATCAGTACAAAAGAAATCAGACTCTATTGTGTATGGGACAAATTCGAAAATATTAGTGATTTATATTGATGTTTGAAAGCTCCAACAGTTGGAGCCTTCTTTATTTCATTGTAAAGTAAGTTCCAGTCACTAGTGGCCATAGATTTGAAGGATCTCTTGCCAGAATTATACTTTGTAGTGCTGTTGAACAACTTACTGTTGAATATGGATTGTTATGAAAACAATTCAAAAACAACATAAATTAACTTCTCATATCTCAAAAAGTAGAGGGGAGCCATGGGGAGCCATAACATCAATGCAAAGCAAATTTATCATTTTATCTGTAGTGTTAATATCAAGATTTTCGATCTTTCTGGACAGTTAAAAAGTTAAAATAACTACACCAGGTCAAAAATGGTGAAATGCAAAGAGTCACAACTGAAATAAGATTTTGATCGACACGTTCAGACACAAAACAGCAACAAAAAGCTACGAAAACAACATATCACTTGCAAAGCAACACAAACTCTGTACTGCTAAGATATTAGGAGCTTAGCGGTTATAAAACGTACAAAATAAAGCTATTTCGTACTCACCTTCGTCCGCCATCTTTGCTTTTACCTCTTCCCGCCAAATGTGAAATCGCGTAATGTGATTGGTCAAATAAAATAAAATAAACCACAGGGAGCCCAAGCATAAATTCAGTAAAAAAATAAAATTCGAAATAAAGTATTTTTTTCCGCTATACACCTTTGTTGTCTGTTAACTTAACCTGCCTGGTGATTTTTTTTCAGAATTTTTTTTTTCTCGGACCAGTAAGGAAAAATGAAAAGGGTGGACACACTTCGATTATCGATTCGAAATGCCCAAACAGCTCGGGGAAATACGATTTTTTTGCTATAAATACTCAACTTATCGGCTGCAAACTCCCACAACATATAATCAGATACCTATTCTTCTATCTCGTACCCATTGAAGAGCGAATTTCAGATTAGTTGGGAAATAAATCGCCAGCGAATTCGAAACTATTTTCAAAACTAATGCGTACCGAGGCGAATCCGGCCCTGGAACCGAGGACAATAAAAGACGCTACGGGGAGGACGAGCGTAGCTGTTGACCTGACAAACCGATTCCCCGACCTTCCCACTCTCGTCAAAATTGCAGTCTTCAGCAATCTACAAATGTTCTATAATGTAATACTCAAAATCCTTTACTTTTCCTTACCTTTTTATACGATGTTGACAGCCGAGCAGGAATCGGTTTGTCAGGTCAACAGCTACGCTCGTCCTCCCCGTAGCGTCTTTTATTGTCCTCGGTTCCAGGGCCGGCTGCGCCAACGGCACGGATTCGCCTCGGTACGTATTAGTTTTGAAAGTAGTTTCGAATTCGCTGGCGATTTATTTCCCAACTAATCTGAAATTCGCTCTTCAATGGGTACGAGATAGAAGAATAGCCGGGTATCTGATTATATGTTGTGGGAGTTTGCAGCCGATAAGTTGAGTATTTATAGCAAAAAAATCGTATTTCCCCGAGCTGTTTGGGCATTTCGAATCGATAATCGAAGTGGAGTGTCCACCCTTTTCATTTTTCCTTACTGGTCCGAGAAAAAAAAAATTCTGAAAAAAAATCACCAGGCAGGTTAAGTTAACAGACAACAAAGGTGTATAGCGGGAAAAAATACTTTATTTCGAATTTTATTTTTTTACTGAATTTATGCTTGGGCTCCCTGTGCCCAAACATGTAGTAGTTCGGTTAAAACTTTCAATGTTCATTACTTCACAAGATGACTCCATTACAACTCCCAAACAGAGTAAAAAAGGAATCAAAAAAGTATACATCGAATTAAGTCGTAGCGGCTCAAATGGAAGCGAATTGGAGTCTTCAGCTATTCATGTTCAAGGTACGAGGGAAACATTTTTCCAATCACTTCAAATTCATACTAAAACTCTCAATTATAATATCGGTGTCTTGGTGTTTTTTCGAAACTTCCATACAAGCTTTGTAAAGATTTGAGCTACAGGAGCTTGTTTTAACATTTGAAAAAGTACACATCAAATTAAACAACTGATCGCTGATTTGTGTGTCATTGTCTTTATTAAATGTCCTACTTTCTATCCCTACCCAAACATTTTGAACACTGAACTCAGGACAAGTAGAAATTAAGATTTTGTGTTTTTATTCCATACTTCATAATAGATCGGCGCTTGGGCTCCCTGTGCTGAGTGAATGCCGGCTCAGGATGACCGGAATTTCTGGCGATTGTCCAGATGCCGTATGCATGAATACCCTCAGGTGGTTTGGTTAACTTACCTACGACTTTGTAGTGAGTTTTAAACCCTTGACCCCACCGGGCTTGTCCAGATGCCGTATGCATGAATACCCTCAGTTGGTTTAGTTAACTTACCTACGACTTACGGCATAAATTTCTATTTCATAGTTTTAAACTGCATGGAGATATGTCGGAAAATGTGATTTTCCATGAATCTGAAAAAGTCCACTCTTCAGAATGATTACTCGGTGGGCTGCCTGCGGCACGCCGATTTGAAAAATGGGTTTTCTTTTTCTTATGACCACAAATCGCCAACTGGGTACCAAGGCGCATGCGCTCTGTGCTTCTGAGGAAACCAAAGGCTCATTTCTCATTGCTGAAGCTCGCCGAGTGAACGCTTATAGAGCGTCTTGTTACTTTTATAATCTCCCAAAGGCGGACGACTGCCGTAAGCGGACAATGTACGCTTAGTCACAGGCAGCCCAACCATTGCTTTTGAGGCTACTAAATAATGAAATAAAATGCTGTTTGCGTATTTTTTTGATGGGTTTCCTGTGGTAGAGTGCGCGCGCGCGCTTTGATATGTTGGGTTTTTGCTGCGGGCGCGTCCCGCAGGAGGTACACAGGGATCCCAACATTATACATTTTTATACACAGGGAACCCAACATATAAATGCGCGCGTGCGCGCTCTACCACAGGAAACCCAACAAAAAAAGACGCAAATATCATTTTATTTCTCAAAAGCAATGGTTGGGCTGCCTGTGCTTAGTCCCAACAGTGTCCGCTTACGGGAAGTTCCACTGTATCTATTTCGCTACCCAGTAAAAGCACATTCATGTAGAGGTCCAAAGTCCTACCTGTCCCAATGACGTAACACTGTAACGCGGGCGTTTCCCAAAGTTGTCAAGATCACGTGGGATGATGTTATCGTATAGGATCTCGACATAGTCATCTCGGACAGGTCGACCTTGCTCGTGCCAAAACCCTATCAAATGCCCAAGCTCGTGAAGGATTATGGAGTTACTATAGCAACCGTTGCCAAGGATCAAGCTCTGTTCTCCTCCTTGACGACCAACCAGGGAACAACACCTTCAAATAAGAACGATTGAAAAGAAACGGTATAACGGAAAAAGACCCTGTGTCCAAGCCCATGATGCCTTGCGGCATTTACTATTTTCGCGCAAGGCATCATGGGCTTGGCTTTCTCGTCACTTACCCGGATGAGATGGTAATATTCGCGTAGTCTGATTGGTTGGTTCGAGGAACGAATCGAATGCACGTGTGATTCTCCCACGTGTTCATTGCTCTCCTGACTTTGAGTTTTTGAAATGCTGGAAAGACAGACAGATGGCCAGGGTTTATTCAGGCGTAAATCAAAAAAATATGTATAACGGCTCACTTTTTTATTATTTCTATTCTCCTAGGCTAGGAAGACTTGCATGCCCTGGTCTCACCTGATAGTTTAGGACCAAAAACATACGGCACTGTATGGTTGGGCCATTGTTCTGCTATATATGCTGTGGCTGTCCTTGGTAGTCTACGCCTGCTTGCTGATGTCCTTTGGTAATGACCAAGTAATACATCGCCTTGAATTGCCTCTGAAATGGAAACATTGAACAGTAAGCAGGAAGATCTGGGAATAGAAATATTCAACCATCCATCCATTCATCCATCCATCTATCCATCAATTCCATCTATCCACCCATCTTATCCATCCATCCATCCATCCGTCCATCGCCCATCTATCCACCCATCTTATCCATCCACGCATCTATCCACCCATCTTATCCATCTATCCACCCATCTTATCCATCCATCCACCCATCTATCCATCCAGCCATCTATCCACCCATCTTATCCATCCACCCATCTATACATCCATCTTATCCATCCACCCATCCATCCATTCATCCATCCATCCATCTATCCATCAACTCCATCTATCCATCTATCCATCCATCCATCCTTCCATCCATCCATCTATCCATCAACTCCATCCATCCATCCACCCATCTATCCACCCATCTTATCTATCCACCCATCCATCCATCCACCCACCCAACCAACCATCCATCCATCCATCCATTAGTAATGCCCAGGTTTATTGGAATCACTCTACCCTGTATGTCAGAGCTTATGTGTTCTAACATTTATTTGTTTGTATTCAATCTTCAGGGTTACATCAAAGGTTACATATCACATCAGCATCAAAAGTTGGTCGTCAGTAAACAAAATGCTTTCCCTGCTTATCAACATTCCTGTAAGCAGACAAGGAAACCCCTGGGCAGTTGGAACAGCTAGGATCATCATATTGACAGCTAGAAATACAAGCAAGATAGTATTTGACAAAATAATGGTAACAAGACGCTCAATGAGCGTACACTCGGGCTTATGACAAGGACAATGTCAGTTGCGTGAGGAGGGACCTGACAATGACTGACAGTTGCGTGACGAGGGAGACTATGTATATATGTGTCGGTGAGCATAGATAAAAATCTCCGAATCGTACTTCCGTAGCACGTACTTGGAACGTCCAGTTGAGGTTCATATTCATGGTCAGACGGTTCTGATAACGTCTTTGGTTTCTTCGTTATCGCAGAGGAAAGTCGAACTTCGTATCTTTTAAACATCCAGTTGATTCAGACTACGGTATGGTGTGACAATGCTCGACCAATCTGCTGTCTCTGCCTATACATTGAAAGATCTTGTTCGATTTATCTCGAAATCAGAAAGGAATTATCGATTAAAAATCAAAAGCTGCTTCTGTTAGATTTAAGATGTGACCTCAAGTGACCTCAAATACGTTTAAAGACGTACCACAGCGTACCTTGAAGAGTCGGAGATCTTTATCTATGAGTCACCGACACAAATAGTCTCCCTCGTCACTGAGCGTCTTCTTCTGTAATAGATCCCTAAAATCTAAGGACGTTTTGATTTCGATTGTATTTTTGCCGTTTACTCGGACCTGTTTTGAGCGTGGAAATTCTGTTTTAAATAGCGCTACGCGGCGGTTCTAAAATTAGGTCGCGTAATAGATGTATGACTCACACAAGGATCACACAACTGTAATCGTACTGAATTTTTCAAACGTGGAATAAAATAAACATCCATCGTGAGTTACTGAAAATAACTCGACTGGTTCGATTGTTTGCATGACTTCTGTACATATAGCTTTCTGTCGTAATAGATCCCTAAAATCTAAGGACGTTTTGATTTCGATTGTATTTTTGCCGTTCACTGACCTGTTTTGAGCGTGGAAATTCTGTTCTGGTAAATAGCGCTACGCGGCGGTTCTAAAATTAGGTCGCGTAATAGATGTATGACTCACACAAGGATCACACAACTGTAATCGTACTGAATTTTTCAAACGTGGAATAAAATAAACATCCATCGTGAGTTACTGAAAATAACTCGACTGGTTCGATTGTTTGCATGACTTCTGTACATATAGCTTTCTGTCGTAATAGATCCCTAAAATCTAAGGACGTTTTGATTTCGATTGTATTTTTGCCGTTCACTGACCTGTTTTGAGCATGGAAATTCTGTTTACTCGGGCCCTTCCGAAGGAAGCCCGAGTTATAAAATGGAGATTCTTTTTTTTAGTTTTGTTTGGTCACTGAATGTAGAAAAAATGCGAAGAATGAAGAAAGAATGCGATGTATTTGATCGTATCGAGTTTCAAGATTACTCAGCAGATAAGGGAAAACAAACGACACACAGAACTCTAGTAGACTTGAATCTTGAATCTTAGTTTTGAAAGCAGCTGTAGATCTTCAAGCTATTAAAGGTCAGGATTCTAGTTTTTGTTATAAATGAAACGACATCTTTCATTGTAATTAAGCTCACGACCATCTATTGACAGAAAGCTATATGTACAGAAGTCATGCAAACAATCGAGCCAGTCGAGTTATTTTCAGTAACTCACGATGGATGTTTATTTTATTCCACGTTTGAAAAATTCAGTACGATTACAGTTGTGTGATCCTTGTGTGAGTCATACATCTATTACGCGACCTAATTTTAGAACCGCCGCGTAGCGCTATTTAGAACAGAATTTCCACGCTCAAAACAGGTCAGTGAACGGCAAAAATACAATCGAAATCAAAACGTCCTTAGATTTTAGGGATCTATTACGACAGAAAGCTATATGTACAGAAGTCATGCAAACAATCGAACCAGTCGAGTTATTTTCAGTAACTCACGATGGATGTTTATTTTATTCCACGTTTGAAAATTTCAGTACGATTACAGTTGTATGATCCTTGTCTGAGTCATACATCTATTACGCGACCTAATTTTAGAACCGCCGCGTAGCGCTAATTAAAACAGAATTTCTACGCTCAAAACAGGTCAGTGAACGGCAAAAATACAATCGAAATCAAAACGTCCTTAGATTTTAGGGATCTATTACAGAAGAAGACGCTCGCTCAGTGACGAGGGAGACTATTTGTGTCGGTGAGCATAGATAAAGATCTCCGACTCTTCAAGGTACGCTGTGGTGACGTCTTTATACGTATTTGAGGTCACTTGAGGTCACAACTTAAATCTAACAGAAGCAGCTTTTAATTTTTAATCGATAATTCCTTTCTGATTTCGAGATAAATCGAACAAGATCTTTCAATGTATAGGCAGAGACAGCAGATTGGTCGAGCTTTGTCACATCATACCGTAGTCTGAATCAACTGGATGTTTAAAAGATACGAAGTTCGACTTTCCTCTGCGATAACGAAGAAACCAAAGACGTTATCAGAACCGTCTGACCATGAATATGAACCTCAACTGGACGTTCCAAGTACGTGCTACGGAAGTACGATTCGGAGATTTTTATCTATGCTCACCGACACATATATACATAGTCTCCCTCGTCACGCAACTGTCAGTCATTGTCAGGTCCCTCCTCACGCAACTGACATTGTCCTTGTCATAAGCCCGAGTGTACGCTCATTGAGCGTCTTGTCTAAATAGCGCTACGCGGCGGTTCTAAAAATAGGTCGCGTAATAAATGTATGACTCAGACAAGGATCATACAACTGTCATTTTTAGTATTTTTACTATTTGAGCCTTTGAGCATAGAATTACTTCATTAGGCGTTTGGATATCATCGCCCCCGTTTTCAGCCAATCGAAACCCTGAAACAGACATTCCTGACCGATACGATCACATACTCCGCATTTTGTGTACTACCAAGAAAAAGAAAAATATACAAGAAAGCCCATTTTATAACTCGGGCTTCCTTCGGAAGGGCCCGAGTAATAAATTTCTTTCGGCTATGCCTGAAATGTTTGTTAAAAAATACACTTTTAAGAAATTTATTACCATTATTCAATCTAAAAAGTACAGTGTCATGCATCTCCAAGAACTTCTAGTTCATTTCTTGTAGTATTTGACAAGCTGAATGTAGACCATAATTAATGTATAAATACATGTATATATTATTGTAAATAAAAATAATAATTCGGACAAAAAAAGGTTTTCTTTTTACACCTAAACCTTTTTTATTACAATATAATGGTAGTGCTTTTTTTCTTCTTCCAAAAATAGAATTGAGATGCAGAGTATCTAAATTGTATCTTATTATGTACCCTGCGAGCAGAGGTTTCCTTTTTACCTTTCCCCTTTCTCTAGGGGAAAGGTAAAAAGGAAACCTCTGCTTATTATGTTGCAATTATTGTAATTTTGAAGGATCCAAACACTTTTCCCTCTGCCCTGAATGCTCCCCTCGGGCATTTATAAACTTAGCAATCATTCATTTTGTATCTTCTGTTGTTGTTTTTTCACTGTGGTTTGCATTCCCTTTAGAAACTGAGCTATATACAGTCATATCTAAGCAATAATCCATGGGTGTGGCACTACCTTGGCGCTGATACTTGTCGCCATACATATGTGTTCATTAGTGTTATTTATAGCAAGCGTCAAGCTCGTTTGCGGCGGATGTTACTAATACAAGGAATGAGGAATGGGGAATGGGAATGGCGAATGAGGAATGGCGAATGAGGAATGGGGAATGGGAGACTGGGGACGAGTGGTCAGCGGTAGTTGCCTTTAAAAGTGTCATGGCTGCTGTTACTGCTGCTACGAAGTCGTTGTGTGGAGTATATTTCGTGAGAAACATAAAAATATCGGTTAAAAGTTCATGTCCAACTAGAATACAATGCATATATTGTATTATCTTCTATTAGATTGGGTTGTAGTTTTTTTTATCGTTCCATTGGTTGGAGTTCAATCACATACAAGATCAAGAGAAGAGGGATCGTGACGGTAAGTATAACTTTCGGTATTTGGCTCTGTATTCAGCCAGTGACTATTCAGTATATAATTGAATTAAATTGAATTTAGTTACTTTTTAAAAGGAGTTATATTTGCACCTATTAGACACAAAAGCCAATGACACTCACTTGGAAATATTAAACAAGTTTATTCAGAGTTAACTTAAGCTTAATAGTCTTCAGTTTTTCACTGAACTGTACAGTTATGTATAAAAGCTAGCACAGTAGATAAGTGTGAGACTTGTGAGCACTGTATTACATGGTATATTTGAATTGCAAATGGAAAAAAATGCGAGCAACGAGTAAAATGTCAGCCCGTAATACCTGAGAAAACATCTAATGAGGGATTTATTATATAACTGTGACGTAATTTTATCAGGATATTGTTTTTTGAGATTTTTGAGTTGTGAACAGGGCATTACGGATTTCTACAGGGCATTAACGCCTCATATCGGCCTTAAAAAATGACCAATTTTGGTAAAATTATGTCACAGATATATCAGTGTGAGTAGTAGATAAGCGTGAGCACTGTATATTTGAATTGCAAATTTAAAATTTAAAAAACTCAAGATTACATATAAAATTGGTATCAAAATTAATTGCATTCCTATATAATCAACAACAAAATCAAATAAAAATCATAAAATGCATCAGTTTACATGCAAGTGCACAAGTGCCATTGTTAGTTACACAATGAATTTGTTTTTCTCACAAAAACGTTTTATTGTTTTGAGATTGTTTCAGTGATGTTAGGATATAACACCGTTTCATAATTAAATAAAAAGTAGCTTTTCCAAAATATTCAGCTGTGACTCGGAGGACTCCCATGTCAAAAGGGCAGGGTTGCTCCTCATACCTTTTACGAGACATTTTCAAAATGTCCTATGAGCATCCCCACCCTCTTATGTATGGAACCCCAACCCCCCCCCCCCCCCCCCCCCCCCCCCCCCCCCCCCCCAACTGGGGTTATTTGCTACATGCAGAACACAATTCAAAAACTGATATCATGTTGACTCGACAATGATAATGTGAGAAATCATCCAGAACTCCATCTATACTGTACGTTGCACTATTCAGTATAACAAGTCATCCTGATGTTTGATTACTGTTGTAGTTATATTTTATTCTAGTTCACATTACTCAGCATACAGATGCTGGCTGATTTTTATTTGATTTTGTTGTTGATTATATAGGAATGCAATTAATTTTTGATACCAATTTGATATGTGATCTTGAGTTTTTTTAATTTTAAATTTGCAATTCAAATATACCATGTAATACAGTGCTCACACTTATCTACTACTCACACTTATGTGCTAGCTTTACATAACTGTGTTCAGTGAAAAACTTAACATTCAGTATGAAGACTATTAAGCTTAATGTAAGCTTAAGTTTTTAATAAGCTTAACTCTGAATAAACTTGTTTAATATTTCCAAGTGAGTGTCATTGGCTTTTGTGTCTAATAGGTGCAAATATAACTCCTTTTAAAAAGTAACTAATTTAATTCAATTATATACTGAATAGTCACTGGCTGAATACAGAGCCAAATACCGAAAGTTATACTTACCGTCACGATCCCTCTTCTCTTGATCTTGTATGTGATTGAACTCCAACCAATGGAACGATAAAAAAAACTACAACCCAATCTAATAGAAGATAATACAATATATGCATTGTATTCTAGTTGGACATGAACTTTTAACCGATATTTTTATGTTTCTCACGAAATATACTCCACAAAAGGACTTCGTAACAGCAGCCATGACACTTTTAAGGTTGGTACTTTATGTATCATAAATATATTGTATTTAACATATGTCTTTATGGTATCTATATATTCTTATTGCTTCCCATGTGTTCCCCAGTATTCCTATGTATTCCCCTGTATTCCCCTGTATTCCCCTGTATTCCTATGTATTCCCCGGTATTCCCCTGTATTCCCCTGTATTCCCCTGTATTCCTCTGTATTCCCCTGTATTCCCCTGTGTTCCCCAGTATTCCTATGTATTCCTATGTATTCCCCTGTATTCCCCTGTATTCCCCTGTATTCCCCTGTATTCCCCTGTATTCCCCTGTATTCCCCTGTATTCCCCTGTATTCCCCTGTATTCCCCTGTATTCCCTGTATTCCCCTGTATTCCCCTGTATTCCCCTGTATTCCCCTGTATTCCTATGTATTCCCCTGTATTCCCCTGTATTCCCCTGTATTCCTATGTATTCCCCTGTATTCCCCTGTATTCCCCTGTATTCCCCTGTATTCCCCTGTATTCCTATGTATTCCCCTGTATTCCCCTGTATTCCCATGTATTCCATTGTATTCCCCTGTATTCCCCTGTATTCCCCTGTATTCCCCTGTATTCCCCTGTATTCCTATGTATTCCCCTGTATTCCCATGTATTCCCCTGTATTCCCGTGTATTCCCCTGTATTCCCCTGTATTCCTATGTATTCCCCTGTATTCCCCTGTATTCCCCTGTATTCCCCTGTATTCCCCTGTATTCCCCTGTATTCCCCTGTATTCCCCTGTATTCCCCTGTATTCCTATGTATTCCCCTGTATTCCCCTGTATTCCCCTGTATTCCTATGTATTCCCCTCTATTCCCCTGTATTCCCCCCTGTATTCCCCTGTATTCCCCTGTATTCCCCTGTATTCCCCTGTATTCCCCTGTATTCCCCTGTATTCCCCTGTATTCCCCTGTATTCCCATGTATTCCCATGTATTCCCTGTATTCCCCTGTATTCCCATGTATTCCCATGTATTCCCATGTATTCCCCGGTATTCCCCTGTATTCCCCTGTATTCCCCTGTATTCCCCTGTATTCCCCTGTATTCCCCTGTATTCCCCTGTACTCCCCTGTATTCCCCTGTATTCCCCTGTATTCCCCTGTATTCCCCTGTATTCCCCTGTATTCCCCTGTATTCCCCTGTATTCCTATGTATTCCCCTGTATTCCCCTGTATTCCCCTGTATTCCTATGTATTCCCCTGTATTCCCCTGTATTCCCCTGTATTCCTATGTATTCCCCTGTATTCCCCTGTATTCCCCTGTATTCCCCTGTATTCCTATGTATTCCCCTGTATTCCCCTGTATTCCCCTGTATTCCCATGTATTCCATTGTATTCCCCTGTATTCCCCTGTATTCCCCTGTATTCCCCTGTATTCCCCTGTATTCCTATGTATTCCCCTGTATTCCCATGTATTCCCCTGTATTCCCGTGTATTCCCCTGTATTCCCCTGTATTCCTATGTATTCCCCTGTATTCCCCTGTATTCCCCTGTATTCCCCTGTATTCCCCTGTATTCCCCTGTATTCCCCTGTATTCCCCTGTATTCCCCTGTATTCCTCTGTATTCCCCTGTATTCCTATGTATTCCCCTGTATTCCCCTGTATTCCCCTGTATTCCTATGTATTCCCCTCTATTCCCCTGTATTCCCCTGTATTCCCCTGTATTCCCCTGTATTCCTATGTATTCCCCTGTATTCCCATGTATTCCCCTGTATTCCCGTGTATTCCCCTGTATTCCCCTGTATTCCTATGTATTCCCCTGTATTCCCCTGTATTCCCCTGTATTCCCCTGTATTCCCCTGTATTCCCCTGTATTCCCCTGTATTCCCCTGTATTCCTATGTATTCCCCTGTATTCCCCTGTATTCCCCTGTATTCCTATGTATTCCCCTCTATTCCCCTGTATTCCCCTGTATTCCCCTGTATTTCCCTGTATTCCCCTGTATTCCCCTGTATTCCCCTGTATTCCCCTGTATTCCCCTGTATTCCCCTGTATTTCCCTGTATTCCCCTGTATTCCCCTGTATTCCTCTGTATTCCTATGTATTCCCCTGTATTTCCCTGTATTCCCTGTATTCCCCTGTATTCCCCTGTATTCCCCTGTATTCCCCTGTATTCCCCTGTATTCCCCTGTATTCCCCTGTATTCCCCTGTATTCCCCTGTATTCCCCTGTATTCCCTGTATTCCCCTGTATTCCCCTGTATTCCCCTGTATTCCCCTGTATTCCCCTGTATTCCCCTGTATTCCCCTGTATTCCCCTGTATTCCCCTGTATTCCCCTGTATTCCCCTGTATTCCCATGTATTCCTATGTATTCCCTGTATTCCCCTGTATTCCCATGTATTCCTATGTATTCCCATGTATTCCCCGGTATTCCCCTGTATTCCCCTGTATTCCCCTGTATTCCCCTGTATTCCCCTGTATTCCCCTGTACTCCCCTGTATTCCCCTGTATTCCCCTGTATTCCCCTGTATCCCCTGTATTCCCCTGTATTCCCCTGTATTCCCCTGTATTCCTATGTATTCCCCTGTATTCCCCTGTATTCCCCTGTATTCCCTTGTATTCCTTCTAACATCCATTTCTCCACTTGTCACTCTAGCTTTTCTACATACATTCTACTCCTTTCCTCTTTCTCTCATTTTTTTAACATCGGATTTCTGGATTTTTCACGCCTCATTTCTACACACATCCCACTTTGTTCTTCTTTCTCTCCTTATATCTGTCATCTATCTCTCCACTTGTCAGTCTAGTTTTTTTCTATGGACATTCTACTTCCCTCTTCTTTCTCTCCAGCTTATTTCTATCAAATATTTTTGTACTTGTCACTGTATTTTTTCTACATGCATTCTACATCCCTCGTCTTTCTCTCCTTATTTCTATCATCTCTTTCTCTACTTGTCACTAGTTTTTTCTACATATATTCTACTTTCCTCTTCTTTCTCTCTAGCTTATTTCTATCATCTCTTTCTCTTCTTCTCAGTCTAGTTTTTCTACATACATTCTACTTTCCTTTTTCTGACTCTTTCTTGGTGTTGCAAGGCACCAAACCTGAACCTGCTTGATCTACATTCACAGAACTGGCACCAAACCTGTTCTTGCTATCTACATCCACACCGGCTTGTATCGCACCAAACATATATCCTCTTTTTAAAGAGCTATATTCACATAGATGACATAGATGACATCTTTTTTATTGTAAGTTTTTGAGGACACACTATATACTTCTCTCAGTATCTTGACTCTCAATCTGTTATACTAAGTGGGACACCAGGTCACTGGGACACCTTCACTACTGTCCCGGGCCGACCCAGGACACCTCTATATACATTGCACTTAGCACACTACATGTATATCTCAGTCTGTTATACCAAGTGGGACACCGGGTCACTGGGACACCTAATATACTGTCCCGGGTTGGCCCGGGACAGTGGGACAGTATGTTAGGTGTCCCAGTGACCCGGTATAACAGACTGAGATATATACATGTAAGTGTGCTAAATAAGTACAATGCACAATGTATGTAGAGGTGTCCTGGGTCGGCCCGGGACAGTAGTGAAGGTGTCCCAGTGACCTGGTGTCCCACTTAGTATAACAGATTGAGAGTCAAGATACTGAGAGAAGTATATAGTATGTCCTCAAAAACTTACAATAACAAAAGAGTGTCATCTATGTGAATATAGGTCTTTAAAAAGAGGATATGTTTGGTGCCATACAAGCCGGTGTGGATGTAGATAGCAAGAACAGGTTTGGTGCCAGTTATGTGAATGTAGATCAAGCAGGCTCAGGTTTGGTGCCTTGCAACACCAAGTTAAGAGCCATTTTTCTTTCTCCTCACCCTCTATTCATCTCACCCTCTTTAATCCTCTTCCTTTTAATTCATTCATCCCGTGTTGTGTTTCACCTTTCCTTCACTTTGCTTTCGTTCCTTTTGCTTCCTCCAGCTCCAACCCTCACATTCACTCTACCTACTTTCTCTCCCCTAAATGTGGAACTCACGCCCTATTTATCTCTCCCCCATCCTCTCCCCCTAGCGCCCGCCCATAAATCCATGCCCTCATCCATTCGCTTTTCTCCCGTATCCCAGCTCTCCCCCTCCTATAAATTTACAATCTCATCCATTTCCCATTTTTCCATGAACCTCCGCCCTCCCTCTGTGGTCGTCGCCCTTGTCTTTATTGTCCCTCTTTCTTTATTGTCTCTAGCCCCATTCTAACATCATCCCCAGCAGTTTAAAACTTTCCTTCTCCCGTCGCCTCTGTAGTACCTCCTCACACACTCTGACTGTACACTGCCAACGCAATCCCTCTGGATTAACCAGTCGATTATCAAAAATAATTTCTCTCACTCTCTACCATTCTATACTAACACTGCACTGCACTACCACATTCATTCCCCTGTTTTGAAAATCGACTAGTGGCTATACCAGAACGATAGAGTTAGCGAGGTATTCAGGACAACGCGGGCGAGAGGGAAAGTAATTTTAAATTGTGGTGTGGAAATAGAAGAAAAGACGAATGTGAAAAATGAATAAAGCCAAATGAGTGTGGTAGTGCAGTGCAGTACTGTTAGTATAGAATGGTAGAGAGAGAGATAAATTATTTTTGATAATCGACTGGTTAATCCAGAGGGATTGCGTTGGCAGTGTACAGTCAGAGTTTGTGTGAGGAGGTACTGGGGATGAGGTGAGGGATAGGTGAAAAGGGGCCAGGGACAAAGGCGACGGGAGAAGGAAAGTTTTAAACTGCTGGGGATGATGTTAGAAAGGGGCTAGAGACAGTAATGAAAGAGGGACAATAAAGACAAGGGCGACGCCCACAGAGGGAGGGCGGAGGTTCATGGAAAAATGGGAAATGGATGAGATTGTAAATTTATAGGAGTGGGAGAGCTGGGAAATGGGAGAAAAGCGAATGGATGAGGGCGTGGATTTATGGGCGGGCGCTTGGGGAAAAGGACGAGGGAAAGAATGTCGATAAGGAGGGCATGAGTTCCACACTTATGGGGAGAGGAAGCTGGAATAGAAGGTTGGGACATGGGACAAAGGGAGAAACAAGGGGCGAAGGGTGGTAGGTAGAGTGAATGTGAGGGTTGGAGCTGGAGGGAGCGATAGGAACGAAAGCAAAGTGAAGGAAAGGTGGAACACAACACGGGATGAATTAATTAAAAGGAAGAGGATTAAAGAGGGTGAGATGAATAGGAGAAAGAAAAAGGAAGTAGAATGTATGTAGAAAAACTGACTGACAAGTAGAGAAAGAGATGATAGAAATAAGCTAGAGAGAAAGAAGAGGGAAGTAGAATGTATGTAGAAAAACTAGAGTGACAAGTAGAGAAATAGATGACAGAAATAAGGAGAAAGAAGAACAAACTGGGATGTATGTAGAAATGTGGCGTGAAAAATCGAAAATGGATGTTAAAAGAATGAGAGAAAGAGGAAAGGAGTAGAATGTATGTAGAAAAGCTAGAGTGACAAGTGGAGAAATGGATGTTATAAGGAATACAGGGAATACAAGGGAAAACAGGGGAATATAGGGGAATACAGGGGAATACAGGGGAATACAGGGGAATACAGGGGAATACAGGGGAATACATGGGAATACAGGAGAATACAGGGGAATACAGGGGAATACCGTGGAATACAGGGGAATACATGGGAATACATGGGAATACATGGGAATACATGGGAATACATAGGAATACAGGGGAATACAGGGGAATACAGGGGAATACCGTGGAATACAGGGGAATACAGGGGAATACAGGGGAATACAGGGGAATACATAGGAATACAGGGGAATACAGGGGAATACAGGGGAATACAGGGGAATACAGGGGGATACAGGGGAATACAGGGGAATACAGAGGAACACAGGGAATACAGGGGAATACAGGGGAATATAGGGGAATACATAGGAATACAGGGGAATACAGGGGAATACATAGGAATACAGGGGAATACAGGGGAATACAGGGGAATACAGGGGAATACAGCATTCTCGTACCCAGAACCCGCTCGTCATTTGGTTTGTCGCTGGCTCTGGGAAACCCTGTTGCTCGGTCGTCAAATTTTGACGACCAAGTCGTCAGAGCGCATGCTCATACTAAAGACCGCTGAGAGCGGGTACTGTGGAAGAGTCTACTGGCGACGTAGTGTTCACGTTGGTTTGAATATTCAAACAATGTAACAAGTACACAAGTTTGTACATTTATCTTCGTGTAGCCGTTTAAAAGCCCTTCGACGTTCATCACCGGTTCTTCTCTGGCTCTGTTGCGATAAAGGCTGGACGATAAATACATGTTCTAATATAATCTTGCATGTGAGCCTTCCTGTCTTCCGCTTTGTTATTGTTTCTCTCGAATTATAAAAATATTCCTTTGAATGCTCAAAGCGAGTACGATCGATTGTGTCCAGATTGTGTCTGTAGCCGTTACATTTATAATCTATGTATTGTTAGATCTCCCTTCACGAATTTATGTCTACACAGTTTCCATTGATTTATTATTCAAAAAAGGTAGTATAGTTTTTGAAAATAATATTGTATGAAATTACTACAACCGTCGCTGTCATTCGCTTCGTTCGCTTTGCAAGTTTGAATCTTTGTTTAGGGGAATAAAGGGGAATACACGGGAATACAGGGGAATACAGGGGAATACAGGGGAATACAGGGGAATACAGGGGAATACAGGGGAATACAGGGGAATACAGGGGAATACAGGGGAATACAGGAGAATACAGGGGAATACAGGGGAATACATAGGAATACAGGGGAATACAGGGAAATACAGGGGAATACATAGGAATACAGGGGAATACATGGGAATACAGGGGAATACAGGGGAATACAGGGGAATACAGGGGAATACAGGGGAATACATAGGGAATACAGGGGAATACAGGGGAATACAGGGGAATACAGGGGAATACAGGGGAATACAGGGGAATACAGGGGAATACAGGGGAATACAGGGGAATACAGGGGAATACATACAGGGGAATACAGGGGAATACATAGGAATACAGGGGAATACAGGGGAATACAGGGGAATACAGGGGAATACAGGGGAATACAGGGGAATACAGGGGAATACAGGGGAATACATGGGAATACAGGGGAATACAGGGGAATACAGGGGAATACAGGGGAATACAGGGGAATACAGGGGAATACAGGGGAATACAGGGGAATACAGGGGAATACAGGGGAATACAGGGGAATACAGGGGAATACAGGGGAATACAGGGGAATACAGGGGAATACAGGGGAATACAGGGGAATACATAGGAATACAGGAGAATACAGGGGAATACAGGGGAATACAGGGGAATACAGGGGAATACAGGGGAATACAGGGGAATACAGGGGAATACAGGGGAATACAGGGGAATACAGGGGAATACAGGGGAATACAGGGGAATACAGGGGAATACAGGGGAATACAGGGGAATACAGGGGAATACAGGGGAATACAGGGGAATACAGGGGAATACAGGGGAATACAGGGGAATACAGGGGAATACAGGGGAATACAGGGGAATACATAGGAATACAGGAGAATACAGGGGAATACAGGGGAATACAGGGGAATACAGGGGAATACATAGGAATACATAGGAATACAGGGGAATACATGGGAATACAGGGGAATACAGGGGAATACAGGGGAATACATAGGAATACAGGGGAATACAGGGAAATACAGGGGAATACATAGGAATACAGGGGAATACATGGGAATACAGGGGAATACAGGGGAATACAGGGGAATACAGGGGAATACATAGGAATACAGGGGAATACAGGGGAATACAGGGGAATACAGGGGAATACAGGGGAATACAGGGGAATACAGGGGAATACAGGGGAATACATGGGAATACAGGGGAATACAGGGGAATACAGGGGAATACAGGGGAATACAGGGGAATACAGGGGAATACAGGGGAATACAGGGGAATACAGGGGAATACAGGGGAATACATAGGAATACAGGGGAATACAGGGGAATACAGGGGAATACAGGGGAATACAGGGGAATACAGGGGAATACATGGGAATACAGGGGAATACAGGGGAATACATAGGAATACAGGAGAATACAGGGGAATACAGGGGAATACAGGGGAATACAGGGGAATACATAGGAATACATAGGAATACAGGGGAATACATGGGAATACAGGGGAATACAGGGGAAAACAGGGGAATACAGGGGAATACATAGGAATACAGGGGAATACAGGGAAATACAGGGGAATACATAGGAATACAGGGGAATACATGGGAATACAGGGGAATACAGGGGAATACAGGGGAATACAGGGGAATACAGGGGAATACATAGGAATACAGGGGAATACAGGGGAATACAGGGGAATACAGGGGAATACAGGGGAATACAGGGGAATACAGGGGAATACAGGGGAATACATGGGAATACAGGGGAATACAGGGGAATACAGGGGAATACAGGGGAATACAGGGGAATACAGGGGAATACAGGGGAATACAGGGGAATACAGGGGAATACAGGGGAATACAGGGGAATACAGGAGAATACAGGGGAATACATAGGGGAATACAGGGGAATACAGGGGAATACAGGGGAATACAGGGGAATACAGGGGAATACAGGGGAATACAGGGGAATACATAGGGGAATACAGGGGAATACAGGGGAATACAGGGGAATACAGGGGAATACAGGGGAATACAGGGGAATACAGGGGAATACAGGGGAATACAGGGGAATACAGGGGAATACAGGGGAATACAGGGGAATACATAGGAATACATAGGAATACAGGGGAATACATGGGAATACAGGGGAATGCAGGGGAATACAGGGGAATACAGGGGAATACATGGGAATACAGGGGAATGCAGGGGAATACAGGGGAATACAGGGGAATACAGGGGAATACATAGGAATACAGGGGAATGCAGGGGAATACAGGGGAATACAGGGGAATACATAGGAATACATAGGAATACTGGGGAACACAGGGGAAACAATAAAAATATATAGATACCATAAAGACATATGTTAAATACAATATATTTATGATACATAAAGTACCAACCACTTTTAAAGGCAACTACCGCTGACCACTCGTCCCCAGTCTTCCATCGTGCCGTTGATTGAGTTATAATAATAATAATAATAATAATAAATTCCCCATTCCTCATTCGCCATTCCTCATTTCCCATTTCCCATTCCCCATTCCCCATTCTCCATTCCCCAATCCCATTTCCCATTCCCCAATTCCCATTCACCATTCCCCAAACCCCATTTCCCATTCCGCATTTCCCATTCCCCATTCCCCATTCCCCAATCCCCATTCTCCATTCCTTATTGCCCATTCCCCATTCCCCATTCCCTATTCCCCATTGCATATTTCCCATTCTTTATTCCCCATTCCCCATTCCCCATTCCTCATTCCTCATTCCACATTCCTCATTCTTCATTCCTCATTCTTTATTCTCCATTCCCCATTCCTCATTCCTTGTATTAGTAACATCCGTTTGCGGCGTACCCATAACGCATTTTTTAAATTTTTCATATCGATTAAAAAAAATATTCATGATTCAAACTTCTAGTGCAGACAAGCGGTATTCAAGTAAAAAAAAAATCGGGATTATGGTTCACTCCCCGTGTCGGTCCCATACGATTAATCATGAGTGGGTATTTTAAAATTCACTGTTCAACAAGTAACCGGAAATGAATGTGCACTGGGCAACACTGTTTATTGCAGTGTTCTTGCAAGATATAATTGTACCCCAGTTGGTGATTAGCAACATGGGAATTAAATAATTTAGCCGACCAACGTAAGCTTTTGTAGTTGACTCTTTCCATCGTTGTTTACATTTTGATTTGTTTTGACTTTCTCAAAAAATTAGCATAAAAAGGGAATAACACAGCATTCGACTTCAATACCGTAAAATTTGGATTATATGAATCGATTGTTACTGGCTACAAGTACAAATGATCACCCTAACATCTATATTCTTTTGAGATCATTTGAAAGCAAGACAAATCTAGCCGGTTAAATTATTTACTTCTTGTATATTGAACATACAGTGTGTTGTTCTAATTGTGAACAGTTCTAATTGTGAACACTTTTCAGTAAAAGTGCCGTTTTTATACCGTAAAGTTAAGATCGACAAAAAATATTTTACCCGAGCAAATATTGATTTATTCTCAATCATTCAATGCTATTTTGGGCTTCCTGACAGTTATTCCGCGCAAAATTTCAACTTTGATTCAAAGTAAGCTGACGACTGTTGTTTACAAATTCGAATCTTTCTAAAAACGCAAAGTTTGGAGTTTGTTTTTATATGAGCTAAAAGGTAAATCATAACACTTTTCCTTACAAAACAATAATTAGAAAAGTGTTGAAAATGAGCGAGTCGCATCGAAATGAAAAATTGTGCGTGTTTCTGCGATGTGCATTACCAAAATGAGCAGGGGACTGGTACCAAGTCCGTAAAACTAATTCAATTTGATACTAATAAAATTGGGCATCATTTTCTGAGAGCAGATCAAACTTAGCTAGTCTGCAAAGTTTGGTGAACTTCGGCTTAATATTGACGATGCTAGAGGGCATCAAAGATGTCTATTTTCCCATACAAACTCTGTAGTTTTTGACGTTGTCCATCCAAACCATACATTCACTGCAGAGGCGTAGCGTGCATATACGCACGTACGCACGTGCGTACATTTAAAATCCTTAAAATATAAATATTATAAAAAACAAAAATATTAAAATAAAAATGAAATCTAAGACCAAATCTTAACAGCTGACTCAGTGTAAACTTCCTGGAAACTACTCTCAGAAGGCAGGAAATGCTATTTCAGAGACCCTATATTTCAAAAATTTTCGGGGAGCATGCCCCCGCACCCCCTATCAGCTCTCCCGTTCGCCGCTCGTCAAAGTTATCTGCAGCGACGTAGTCGTCTCGACCAGTGAAAATCCCGGAGAAAACATGTAGCAGCCCCAGTGAACTCCTCATTACATAAAAACATCCTCATTAAATAAAGTGTTTTTATTGTTATTAACTGAGTCTCTCAAACAAAATAAATACCAAAAAAACCGGCTTCGCCTATCGGGTTGTTATATCGCTAATAGATCTCGGTAACAGTATATAAGTTTATATAAATCCTTTACATAAACTGCCCAAAAAAACTGAGTGATAGATGCTTTTTACTATGTATTTTATGTAGCGAGAAAGTCCGCTGGAAAACGAAGAAAATGGTATTTCCAAGACTCTAGAATTCTACATTTCCAGGGGGGGCATGCCGCCTCACCCCCCTAGAAACTCACGCCTTCGGCGCTCGTTGCTCTGTGCGTACATTGGAAAAAAAGCACGCTACGCCCCTGCACTGTAAAATTTTGGCTGGACAACACAATAATTCCGACAGAATTCGCCCAAATCACATCGAACTTTGCACAGATGCTAATTTCAACATGCTCTTTCATGTCATGAACTTATTCCCAGTCCCCTGCTCGATTTGATAGTGGCTAATTAAAAACACGCATATGTTCACGCATAACCACAGGCAGCCCAACCATTGCTTTTGAGGCTACTAAATAATTCCACAAAAAAAATTTTTTTGATGGGCTTCCTGTGGTGAGCGCGCGCGCATTTATATATTGGGTTCCCTGTGCTGAGTAATGTCCTATGTTGGGCTTCCTGTGTGCCTCCTGCGGGATGCGCCCGCAGCAAAGGTATGAAACTCCAGTCACGTGATGGCCTGATGTGCGGCGCAAGAGGCGCAAGTAGATGGTGCACTTTTCCGTGAGCCGAAGAGCCGAAGTCGTCGTACCGGCTACAGGCCCTTGGGGGGTACCCAGGGTGAAGTCGTTATTATGGCGGGGAGTGGAAGAGAAGTTCATATCAAGAAAGACTGATTTTTTCGGTGTAAACGTTGGGATTCTATTCCCTATTCATGGTAAGTTTAGAAGTTCACAATTCATGTCAACTTTAAGTAAATCTAGAAGAAATTCGACGGTTTCAGTAAAGTAGTCCTTTTTCATTTTCAATGGTTGAGAAACTTTGGATGTGTTGTGCTCGACACGTGAGAAAGTTTTGCAGTTGAAAATAAACTCTTTGAACTAAAAGTACTTTTTGTCATGGTTTTTACGTAGTAATTGCTCTAAATGTTCTCTAATGAAAGGACTTGCCTATACTAGGGCAGAAGGGCTGCTTAATACTCCTCAACAAATCAGTTTTTTTCTATAAATTATGACTGAGCAGTGAGCTATTTCAGTATTTGACAAGTGTGTAGACTGTAGCAGTGTCAGTGATCGAAATACACTTCAACAAGGAACCTCTCTCAACTGACTGATTTTACTTTATCTGTTTAAACATTACTAACTCTCTCATCTAGAAAGTGTTTGACATAATTTTGTACTTTACTTATAGTTCTTCTGACACAAGGGAACGCCAACAGCATAAACCATATCTCAGTCGGTGAGCAAAATATAGACAAACTCAACATCGAAGACGAAGGAGACATGAATGGCGATGGACTCGTGAAGCTGCCGTGAACTAAAATATTAACAGTTGTTCGTTATTGTCATTGAAATAGCACGACACATTTAGCAAATATTAAAGTCTTCACTATCATCTGAGAGAAACAGAGTAATTTTAACGGCGTATTTTTCGTAACCGGGAACGTAAGTAAGCTTCAGTATCGCTTCCAACTTCGATGTTTGCTATTCAATCAGTCATGATCAGTGATTCACAACTTGTCGCCTTTGTGTATAATATTTATCCATTGTTATTAAGCTTATTTCCATGCTATTACTGATCAATATAGTAAATAAATTGCACAGAAAGTAACGGCAAAACAGTGTGTAAAAAGCTAGTAAACTTATTGTTGAAATAAATACGTTTGTTTGTCATTTTGTGTACAAGTACTGATAGCAAATGTGTTGTGCAGTACTAAATATTGAGACTATTCAGCATTTATAAAACACAATGCGTCAATTTTGAAGATTTTAATCGATAAAAATCAAAATGCAAAACAAATCCAGTACTTTACAGAAGTCAAAACAGAAAACAGATAAAGTATATTGTAGATGTTTTGACTCATGTTTAGTGAACATATCATGTTAAAACCTTGCCAAAAAGAGCATCGTTCAGATTTGCCGAGCGCTTGTCGATGCCTTCTCGAAGGTAAAATCCGACTACTTCACGGAAAAGTGCACCATCTACTTGCGCCGCACATCGGTCCATGACGCTCAAAATTTCAAAAATTAGTTTCTCAGCGTACGTTGAAGTTAGACGACTGACACTTACAAAGTGTTTCGAGAATACGGTAAAGTTTAGTTATTCGAAGAAAAATTGAATTTTCACATCACATTGACAAAATTAGGGTCAAAAACGTATTTGTCACGTGACCTAGTTTCATACCTTGTTTCAATATACACATTTGCTGCGGGCGCATCCCGCAAGAGGCACACAGGAAGCCCAACATAGGACATTACTCAGCACAGGGAACCCAATATATAAATACGCGCGCGCTCTACCACAGGAAGCCCATCAAAAAAAAAAAAAAATATTTGAATTATTTAGTAGCCTCAAAAGCAATGGTTGGGCTGCCTGTGGCATAACTTGGCACTTCATAACATATGTAGTTCTTGAGATATAGAGTAAAATTGACGCTAATGTACCTGCACTGGTACAATAGCATGCGAACACGTCAGCAATTTAGCGTTGCCGTCTGACTTCACTTCGTTTTAATATTTTTCTATCATTCGTATCGAAATAACACGAACATAAATATTGTTTTTAGACACTGACTTGGAACTTGTACATCGAATTTCAAGGCTAGAAATCGATAATATAATACACAATATTAAACCATTAAAAAGCAAGCCAAAAGTGTTCACAATTACAAACATCTGTCCACAATTAGAACCACCAACGGACATGATATAATAAAATATATTATATAGACACGAGTGTTTTACTGGAAAATATCTCACTCGTAGAATTCGTACGAAACTACAGGCCGGGACCCGAGTGGCGTATTTTCCATATCCTCAGTGAGGATATCGATGACGTCGGGCTCAGTACTTTTAGTTAAAAAATATTTGTTTTCGTCAATTTTTTTTGGTCTATATAATAAAAAGAACATTACACGGTGGCTTGAAGATATTAATTTTATTTTCTCGTGTTAAAAACAATATTTTACTCACTCGCGTTTTTACCACTCGAAAATAAAATTCATATCTTCGCGCCGCCATGTAATATCCTCTATATATTTAGAAAAGTTCACTAATAAATACAACGAAACTTAATCACATGTTAGCTGAAGTGTAGAGCTAATTTATAGCAAAGGTTAAGGATAATCGTACCATATGTTGACGAGAAATAACATTAAGTGCAAAAAGCATACTGTAGCGTTGTTTCACCCCCAAAACCACAGTTTTGTCTGGGAAAGAATGCCCTGAAACTTCATAAATTTTATGTGAAAACCCCAGACCCCCAGACAACAAGAAGATTTGACGGTAAACAGTTATATAATGTTGGACAGCAGTCATTTACTATACGTTTCGAAATTGCTTTGCGCAAACGTTTGCAGTGTGTTATCCAGTCGTTTCCGCGCTATGACAATTTTAAATTTGCAAAAATCCATAACAAGTTTTGTACATCAAAAATATACATTTGCACGAAGTATTGAGCACTTTTCAAATAGGTGTTGATTTACGCAAGCGAGCTGTCAAACGTACTTGTACAACAAATTCGTTGTCAAGGAAACGCACGGTGAAAATTCCGACGAGAGTATGACATTTGTCTTGGTTCTCGGTCGTAGCGGCGTATAAAAATATTATTAGCGCCCTTTACTTTTGTAGTAGATTTATTGTAAGGCATATATTTTCCATTCTGAGGGCCTTGGCCACTGAATTATAGAGATAATATTGACTAAAAACAAAACATTATAACGAATTTTGACCGCCGATGAATGAACAAAAGAGAGGCGTGGCCATTATCACAAGACTTTGATTGACACCGGCTTAGCCAATCGAATCACCTAATTTGAATTTGCACGTGCATATTATGACGTTAGCAACCGGTTGGTTTATTACAACATTCGAGCGCCAAATCGTCATTTTACTTCAACGACGTGAAGGAGAATAGTGTTACTGTGAAGAGAGTATAATTTAACGCTATAAAAATGAGAGAAATCGTTCATCTTCAAGCCGGACAGTGTGGTAACCAAATTGGAGCCAAGGTAAGTTTGAATTTGAGCGATCGAAGCTGCTTTAGCGATGCAGTCTGGCTTTCAAGTTCAAGGAGTGCCGGCTTCGAAGGAAACTTTCTAGTCTAGATATTGAGCAAAATTCGCTGTTTTTTCAACAGTTCTGGGAAGTTATTTCCGACGAACATGGTATCGACCCCACTGGCACATACCACGGAGACTCCGATCTCCAATTGGAAAGAATCAACGTATATTTTAACGAAGCAACCGGTAAGGACATATTTCGCTTTCGTGGCACAATCTTTCACATTCGAAGGTTCGATCGCCACATTATTAACCTTCTCATGGTTGTATTCTAGGCGGTAAATATGTCCCAAGAGCTGTATTAGTGGATTTGGAACCCGGTACAATGGACTCTGTTCGATCGGGACCATTTGGACAAATCTTTCGACCAGACAACTTTGTATTCGGTAAGTTTGTACACGATTGCTTTGTGCATAAATAACAAGACGCTCAATGAGCGTACACTCGGGCTTATGACAAGGACAATGTCAGTTGCGTGAGGAGAGACCTGACAATGACTGACAGTTGCGTGACGAGGGAGACTATGTATATACATGTTATTGTATGTGTCGAGTTCATTTGATTTGCCTTTGACTTTGAGTTCATTTGATTACCTTTTGACTTTGAGTTCAATTGATTTGATTTTGATGAGTTCGTGTAAAGGCCCGCTCTCTAGCTTCAGATCCCGAAACGTCGAGTTTGGAATCGAGTTCGGGTTCGAGTTACGGTTCGAACGTCGAATAAAACAAGGACATCTTCTTCAATACAATATCATTTCTCTGACGTCATGACAATCAGTGACAGTTGAGTGACGAGGGAGACTACGTGTCGGGTGAGTACGTACATGATACGTCTGGAGGTTGCATAGGTCAGATGGTTCTGATAATGCCCTCACATTTGTTTTTGTTAAATATATTTTAAGCGAGCTTCTAGTCCTTCTACCACTTCTAGTCATTGAACGATGAACTAGAATCCTGACCTTTTAATAGCTTGAAGATCTACAGCTGCTTTCAAAACTAAGATTCAAATCTACTTGAGTCCTGTGTGTCGTTTGTTTTTTCTTATCTGCTGAGTAATCTTGAAACTCGATACGATTAAATACGTCGCATACTTTCTTCATTCTTTGACCGAACAAAACTACTACTACTACTACTACTACCGAAAAACCCATTTTATAACTCGGGCTTCCTTCGGAAGGGCCCGAGTAATTACGTTCCATTGGATGTTTGATTCACTGTGATGTCTAAACTAGATTTCATTCTGTAGGACAAAGTGGTGCTGGAAATAACTGGGCTAAGGGACATTACACAGAAGGTGCCGAGTTAGTCGATTCAGTTCTCGATGTCGTCCGAAAGGAAGCTGAGAGTTGCGATTGTCTACAAGGATTCCAGCTTACACATTCTCTTGGCGGAGGAACCGGCTCTGGCATGGGAACACTTATGATCTCAAAGATCCGCGAAGAATACCCAGATCGTATCATGAACACATTCAGCGTCGTCCCTTCGCCTAAAGTATCAGACACCGTCGTCGAACCATACAACGCCACACTCTCAGTACATCAGCTCGTAGAAAACACCGATGAAACATACTGTATCGATAACGAAGCTTTGTACGATATTTGTTTCCGAACCCTTAAACTCACCACCCCAACATACGGCGATTTGAACCATCTTGTATCTGCTACCATGAGCGGGGTCACTACCTGTCTTCGATTCCCTGGGCAGGTATGTTTAAATATCGATTATAAATTTGTAAGCGTTCGTTTTGTGGGCGCTGCCCAAATGTGTTCGATTCTCCGGCCTTTAATTATGTTGGAGAGGCAGGATGTCTAGAATGTTTTCAATCCTTGAAAGTTACATACAACTGTTTGGAATCAATTTTGACTTGTATCAAATATTTTTCAAAGTGGAGGGCAAACAAGAAATCCTTGTATTTGTATGGTGTTGATATAAATATTCAAGCTTTTCAATTGCATATATCTTTGTTACAAAATCTTAACTCACAATGGCTTTTATTTCCAATGTCTACAGCTTAATGCTGATTTGAGAAAACTAGCTGTCAACATGGTACCATTCCCACGTCTTCATTTCTTCATGCCTGGCTTTGCTCCTCTGACCAGCCGTGGCTCTCAGCAGTACCGTGCTCTGACTGTCCCCGAGCTCACACAACAGATGTTTGATGCCAAGAACATGATGGCTGCTTGTGATCCTCGACATGGACGCTACCTCACAGTCGCTTGCATGTTCCGTGGCCGTATGTCCATGAAAGAGGTCGATGAACAGATGCTTAATGTCCAAAACAAGAACAGTTCCTACTTTGTTGAATGGATCCCCAATAACGTCAAGACAGCTGTCTGTGACATACCACCCAGAGGTCTAAAAATGTCTGCCACATTCATTGGTAACAGCACTGCTATCCAAGAACTCTTCAAGAGAATCAGCGAGCAATTCACTGCTATGTTCAGGCGAAAGGCTTTCCTTCATTGGTACACTGGTGAGGGTATGGACGAGATGGAATTCACTGAGGTAATCTTCTTTCCTACAATTTAAGAAGTAACATTGGACTCTATTCGAGTGTTTTTCATGTTCTAATCATTTTTATTTTTTTACAGGCTGAGTCCAACATGAATGATTTGGTGTCTGAATACCAACAGTACCAGGATGCCACCGCTGAGGAAGAGGGAGAATTTGACGAGGAAGAGGAAGGCGAAGAGGAGGCTGCATAAAATCAGCGGATTTTACTATATTTAGTCAGTAGATTTAGATTCTGACGCTACTCGTAGATTCTGAGCTTTACTATCTTCTCACATGTATTGTCCACCATTTTATTCAGTTAGAAGATGGTGGCCGTATTTGAAATCATCTTAAAATAAAGTTTAGTTTCTTGTGTTTGTGATTCCTTGTCGACCATCATTTTAATTGGTCACTGATATTTTTAATCCCCGAAGACGTCGGCCATTTTGAGCGCATTCACAAAATCTATAGTTTTTTTAACATGTCATTTAATATGGATGGTCATGCTGTTCCCCGATAAAGGAATGACACTGGACAGTTTTCAGTATCATTTATTCATCCATCCATTCTTCCATTTCATAGATCTACGGCTTCCTTCCATCGTTCCTAATGATCGAGACAAACAGTCTACAACTTGAAGGGTGCAATATGATTAATATCAATCAGTCTCAAGGATCTCTAAGTAGTGTTTAATTGTATTTCAGTTCAGCAAGGATAATAATATCCCACCATTATCCCTACCAATGGGAGTCAAACTAATGGCGTAGATGTGGGATATCAGATATCTATTGGTGTTTGTATTTCAGTTGAGCAAGGATAATAATATCCCACCATTATCCCTACCAATGGGAGTGAAACTGTAAGGGTGCGGTAGATGTGGGATATAAGATATCTATTGGTGTTTGTATTTCAGTTGTGCAAGGATAATAATATCCCACCATTATCCCTACGAATGGGAGTCAAACTGTAAGGGCGTAGATATCTATTGGTGTTTGTATTTCAGTTGTTGTGCAAGGATAATAATATCCCACCATTATCCCTACCAATGGGAGTCAAACTGTAATGGCGTAGATGTGGGATATAAGATATCTATTGGTGTTTGTTTTTCAGTTGTGCCAGGATAATAATATCCCACCATTATCCCTACTGACCAATCGGAGTCAAACTGTAAGGGCGTAGATGTGGGATATAAGATATCTATTGGTGTTTGTATTTCAGTTGTGCAAGGATAATAATATCCCACCATTATCCCTACCAATGGGAGTGAAACTGTAAGGGTGTAGATGTGGGCTATAAGATATCTATTGGTGTTTGTATTTCAGTTGTGCAAGGATAATAATATCCCACCATTATCCATACCAATGGGAGTCAAACTGTAAGGGTGTAGATGTGGGCTATAAGATATCTATTGGTGTTTAATTGTATTTCAGTTGAGCAAGGATAATAATATCCCACCAATTGTCCCTCGGGCCAATGGGAGTCAAACTGTAAGGGCGTAGATGTGGGATATAAGATATCTATTGGTGTTTAATTGTATTTCAGTTGAGCAAGGATAATAATATCCCACCATTATCCCTACCAATGGGAGTGAAACTGTAAGGGTGTAGATGTGGGCTATAAGATATCTATCATTGGTGTTTGTATTTCAGTTGAGCAACGATAATAATATCCCACCATTATCCCTACCAATGGGAGTCAAACTGTAAGGGCGTAGATGTGGGATATAAGATATCTATTGGTGTTTGTATTTCAGTTGAGCAAGGATAATAATATCCCACCAATTGTCCCTCGGGCCAATGGGAGTCAAACTGTAAGGGCGTAGATGTGGGATATAAGATATCTATTGGTGTTTAATTGTATTTCAGTTGAGCAAGGATAATAATATCCCACCATTATCCCTACCAATGGGAGTCAAACTGTAAGGGCGTAGATGTGGGATATAAGATATCTATTGGTGTTTATAATTGTATTTCAGTTGAGCAAGGATAATAATATCCCACCAATTGTCCCTCGGGCCAATGGGAGTCAAACTGTAAGGGCGTAGATGTGGGATATAAGATATCTATTGGTGTTTAATTGTATTTCAGTTGAGCAAGGATAATAATATCCCACCATTATCCCTACCAATGGGAGTGAAACTGTAAGGGTGTAGATGTGGGCTATAAGATATCTATCATTGGTGTTTGTATTTCAGTTGAGCAACGATAATAATATCCCACCATTATCCCTACCAATGGGAGTCAAACTGTAAGGGCGTAGATGTGGGATATAAGATATCTATTGGTGTTTGTATTTCAGTTGTGCAAGGATAATAATATCCCACCATTATCCCTACCAATGGGAGTCAAACTGTAAGGGTGTAGATGTGGGCTATAAGATATCTATCATTGGTGTTTGTATTTCAGTTGAGCAAGGATAATAATATCCCACCATTATCCCTACCAATGGGAGTGAAACTGTAAGGGTGTAGATGTGGGCTATAAGATATCTATCATTGGTGTTTGTATTTCAGTTGAGCAAGGATAATAATATCCCACCATTATCCCTACCAATGGGAGTCAAACTGTAAGGGCGTAGATGTGGGCTATAAGATATCTATCATTGGTGTTTGTATTTCAGTTGAGCAAGGATAATAATATCCCACCATTATCCCTACCAATGGGAGTGAAACTGTAAGGGTGTAGATGTGGGCTATAAGATATCTATCATTGGTGTTTGTATTTCAGTTGAGCAAGGATAATAATATCCCACCATTATCCCTACCAATGGGAGTCAAACTGTAAGGGCGTAGATGCATGTGGGATATAAGATATCTATTGGTGTTTGTATTTCAGTTGTGCAAGGATAATAATATCCCACCATTATCCCTACCAATCGGAGTCAAACTGTAAGGGCGTAGATGTGGGATATCAGATATCTATTGGTGTTTGTATTTCAGTTGTGCAAGGATAATAATATCCCACCATTAACCATACCAATGGGAGTCAAACTGTAAGGGCGTAGATGTGGGATATAAGATATCTATTGGTGTTTAATTGTATTTCAGTTGAGCAAGGATAATAATATCCCACCATTATCCCTACCAATGGGAGTGAAACTGTAAGGGCGTAGATGTGGGATATAAGATATCTATTGGTGTTTAATTGTATTTCAGTTGTGCAAGGATAATAATATCCCACCATTATCCCTACCAATGGGAGTGAAACTGTAAGGGTGTAGATGTGGGCTATAAGATATCTATCATTGGTGTTTGTATTTCAGTTGAGCAAGGATTATAATATCCCACCATTATCCCTACCAATGGGATCCGAGTCAAACTGTAATGGCGTAGATGTGGGATATCAGATATCTATTGGTGTTTGTATTTCAGTTGAGCAAGGATAATAATATCCCACCATTATCCCTACCAATGGGAGTGAAACTGTAAGGGTGTAGATGTGGGATATAAGATATCTATTGGTGTTTGTATTTCAGTTGTGCAAGGATAATAATATCCCACCATTATCCCTACCAATGGGAGTGAAACTGTAAGGGTGTAGATGTGGGCTATAAGATATCTATCATTGGTGTTTGTATTTCAGTTGAGCAAGGATTATAATATCCCACCATTATCCCTACCAATGGGAGTCAAACTGTAATGGCGTAGATGTGGGATATCAGATATCTATTGGTGTTTGTATTTCAGTTGAGCAAGGATAATAATATCCCACCATTATCCCTACCAATGGGAGTGAAACTGTAAGGGTGTAGATGTGGGATATAAGATATCTATTGGTGTTTGTATTTCAGTTGTGCAAGGATAATAATATCCCACCATTATCCCTACCAATGGGAGTGAAACTGTAAGGGTGTAGATGTGGGATATATGATATCTATTGGTGTTTGTATTTCAGTTGTGCAAGGATAATAATATCCCACCATTATCCCTACCAATGGGAGTCAAACTGTAAGGGCGTAGATGTGGGATATAAGATATCTATTGGTGTTTGTATTTCAGTTGTTGTGCAAGGATAATAATATCCCACCATTATCCCTACCAATGGGAGTCAAACTGTAAGGGCGTAGATGTGGGATATAAGATATCTATTGGTGTTTGTATTTCAGTTGTTGTGCAAGGATAATAATATCCCACCATTATCCCTACCAATGGGAGTCAAACTGTAAGGGCGTAGATGTGGGATATAAGATATCTATTGGTGTTTGTATTTCAGTTGTGCAAGGATAATAATAATTAATCCCACCATTAACCCTACCAATGGGAGTCAAACTGTAAGGGCGTAGATGTGGAATATAAGATATCTATTGGTGCTTTTAAAATTGTATTTCAGTTGAGCAAGGATAATAATATCCCACCATTATCCCTACCAATGGGAGTGAAACTGTAAGGGCGTAGATGTGGGATATAAGATATCTATGTAGTATAGAGTGCTTTCCTCGTGACCAGTGAGGAGCATCGGATTGGACAAAATGGTTATGAATTATTAATGAGTTTTTTAAGTGGTTATGAAGCCGATAATAATAGACGTCCTTGGCTCTTCAGCACCAAATGTCTACAAAAGATAAGCTATGAAATATTCCCACAGTAAAAATCGTCTTAATTAATTACTTTCAGACGCCATTACAGACAAATTATTTCACCATATGAAAGTCATTATGTACGTAAAACCGCAAACCAATATGCATGCAGGCACACGGATGGAGATGAGATTGGGGGCGAGGGAAATTTGTTTGTTTGGCGTGTGCTTTTATATCCACTGCCTTGCTTGAATGAAGCTGTTAAAATTTTAAAAGTACGTATCGAAGGTGAAACTGCATAAATGTGAAAGGTCATCTTGACAATCTTTTGACATCTTACATTACAAGTCACGTAACACGATAGAGCGTCTACGAAGCCTTGCCTCTCTGGCACGCAAATACATGGCAATGAAAACGTTTTAACGCGTTTTTCCTGGAATAAAATGGGTGGGAATCAGTTGGACTCTAACCTCCCCTCCCCTTGCCTTCCTTCCCCTCCCCTCCCCTCATGATCACAAGTCGTTAGGATATGTTGCAAATTGTTTTTCCTTATCCTTCAAAGTGTTGAGTGACATTTTCAATTTCGTTTTTTTTAAGTTATTTTTAAAATAGCGACAAGCCCCTTTTCACAATCCTAAGAAATGTAATTTTCCTGTGGGGGAAGGGGTTCATCTGTAGTTCTTCCTGTGGGGGAAGGGGTTCATGTGTAGTTCTTCCTGTGGGGGAAGGGGTTCATGTGTAGTTCTTCCTGTGGGGGAAGGGGTTCATGTGTACATGTAGTTCTTCCTGTGGGGGAAGGGGTTCATCTGTAGTTCTTCCTGTGCGAGGAGAGGGTAGTAGTACCTATTCAATGCCGAATCATCGAAAAGGCATAAACCACTTATTCATTCAAAAAGGTGCTGACACTAACTATCTATAGCTAACTATTATTTAACTAGTACTGTCGATATTTACCACGCAAAGGGTTACTGACGATATAGAAAGATTGCATAAAAGTCTATACAATTGTGAAATGAAAAGTAATGCCAGTAATTTGCACTAGTGTGCTACAAAACCCCAAAGTATCAAATCATGCAACTATTCACCTTATATAGAATTAATTTTCAAGATTAAAAAAAGATGTTTCTAAGTTAAGGTCAGTCACGTCATGGGTATATTACGGAAGCCCACAGGGGACATGCTACAAATAAAAGAGTTGCTACATACAAACATGACTGTTGCAAATAAAAAAGAATTGCTGCAAATAAAACAAATGTTGCTGCAAATAAAATAGAATTGCTGCAAATAAAAAAAATAATAAAAAAGAATTGCTGGAAATAAAAAAATTGTTTCTGCAAATAAAAAAATTATTGCTGCAAATAAATAAAAAAAAGCTGCAAATAAAAAAGAATTGCTGCAAAAAAAAATGTTGCTGCAAATAAAAAAATTGTTGCTGCAAATAAAAACAATGTTGCTGCAAATAAAAAAATTGTTGCTGCAAATAAAAAAAATGTTGCTGCAAATAAAAAAATGTTGCTGCAAATAAAAACCACAAAGTACTGCGCGCGCATATTGGCAGAGGAGATCTGGGTTAGCTACATTGGCGCGAAAATCTAGCTTGGCCGGATCGCTTGGATGACTGGAAGTATTTTTATGGTTCACTAGTTCAGTTACTTCCATTCTCTGTGATTTTGGTGAACCTTGTCGTAAGAATGTTTTGCCCCCAGTGTGGCATCCAAACCATACAGACGGCAAAGTTCTGCCATAACTGCTCGAAAGAGCTGCCAACTTCTCCCTCCAACTCGTCATCTTCGACTTCATCGTACACAAACGCTGCCACTGGCACTGGGCCACCCGGTAAACGATCGCATAATAAGATGTCCTTCCAGGATTACAGAAGGAAAAAAGAGCAGGATAGAAGCTCTAGATTCAGCAGCAGCGGTAAAAAGCTAAAGGGGCCATCAAGCGATAAGAAGAAAGAGGTGACGATTCAAATCGGAATCATGAAAATGAGTGACAACGACGATGTGCTGAAGTTTATCCGTGGATCAAACTTGCCACTGAAAACCATATCTAATATTGCCAGCGATGATCTGTTAGCCAAAGCAGTGGCCAAGCATAGCCTCTTCAATAAAGATATTTTGAATAAGCCTGTGGCTTACAAGTTGCTGTACCCTGACAAGACCCAGCTGTCCTACATATTCCGGGCACTGAGGAACCCTTTGAGCTGAACAAATATAAAGATGTTCTTGGGAAGCCCTATGGCCGAATTAGTCTCTATATTTGTCGTAACACAGACTATATGGACAGTTTAACGCATGACTTTATGTGCGAAACAGATTTGGCCAAAGATGATGATACTGATAGCACTGCTTCTGACAATGGCAGTGTGGCAGCGGAAATCGCCACGACTAAAAGGAGTTTATTAGGAAACCCTTCAACGTGTACAAGTACAACTTCTTGTGCAAGTACAAGCGTTAAAAAAAATGTAAGTACTTACTGTACTAATATAAAAGCTTAAATTGAACACACAAGTCGCGGTAACGGACATTGATTGACGGTTTTCTTAACACTAACAGACCCAGTTGTAAATTTGCCAACTCTATCAGTCTTATATACATAAACTGTCATCAGTTTAATTTTAGGGTGTGGTGGGGTGCACTGGTCTCCAAACCCTTCCCCTGACTAACACACCTTGAATATGAATTGAATTTTATAATTCAGATCTACACTGTACTTGAAAAATGAACTTCTTTATATTTTGATTTCTTTATTTCATCCCAGCAGGAAGAGGCTAAAGATTCAACTTCCAGTTCAAGGTAAACATTGCTAAAACTAGCTACAATAATAATTATTACCATTAATTAACCATAAGCAAATGAATTAGCACTCTGAATAGATATTTAGGTCTACTAGCTTAACTAAGAGGGGGATGGTTATATTATTTTTTGTTGTTTTTATTAAATATTCATTTTTTTACCTGTCACAGTACATGGTGGATATAAAAATATGCCTTACATGTAGTGCTACATCAATTATATTTCCTGTAATGAGACTGAACACTAAATCAAATTTTAAATGACAAAATTGAAATTCAAGGTCATGAATATTATTATTAATATATATATTGTGTGCACAAAATAACATTAACCCATTGTGATTCAATCTGATACTGACATGTCTATATGTTCATACAGCTTGTGGACAGAGTATGATGATGTAGATATTTTTGAACACCACCCAGCTCCAAGTGTATCTTCTATCAGTGAACCCAGTAAAACAGAACCTGATTCAAGGTATACCACTAACACTGGTACTGTGTCCATTTCTTTACTGGGCTACCTGTGGGTTATCTCCAGTGTAATATAATTTATGCTGCTCTTTTGTGGAAGCACATTCTAAAATTACCTTTTATGTCTCGGTCCTTTTTCATGTGCAGTAAAATGCTGATATTGCACAATGTTACCCAGGAATTAATGCATACCAAAACCACAGGTAACCCAGTAAATCACTATTCTTACCAATATCTTGTAATACTATGTACAGAGTGCAAATAACTTAGTTGTTGTTGTTGTAGCTCAAGTTGTTTTCCACTTCCCTCAAATCTTTGAATTATTGGGGTAACACTGAATATTATGACTACAGTATGAAAGTCAAGTTGCTATTTAATAATAAAACTGATTGTCTCCTGAGGGAAGAAGCACCTCTTATAAAAACCATCATCAATGATCACTCCAAGAATGTTGTGAAAGACCACTGTGAGGATGGTTTCCAACATATTGTAGTGAGGAGGAACCACATTTTGCCTGATTGTATGAGATGGTTTAAAAGAGCTGACTTTGCACAAGATATGCCACTTCAAGTAAGATTCATTGGTGAAATGGCTGGGGACTGGGGTGGTCCACGTCGCGAGTGCTTTCAGCTGCTACTCAAGGAACTGACCAGAAGTCCAGTATTTAATGGAGAGCCAGGCTTCTTACTGCCATCACCATCACTCTCATACCTTGTTGATGGGACAGTATACCAAGCAGGAAGGATGGTAGCAGCTATATTACTTCAAGGAGGCCCAGCTCCTTCTGTATTCAGTCCCTTGGTTATAGATTACATTGTAGGAAAAGCCAAACCAAAAGTTGAAGATGTACCTCTTGTAACAGTAAGAAAAGTGCTTCAAGAGGTTAGTGTGGTCTTTTAAAAAGTGCCTGCTCCGAGTCATGTGATAATTAATAATTTCAAACACAAGGTCTCCTCAGATTTCAACCCTGTCTCACTTCCCAAGTGTTTGAAATGACTTATCAAACTCCACTTTACAACCATTGTTATTGAAGTGCAACCCTGAAAACTACAATGCTTTCAGACAAACTCCAGTCTAGACGGCCATCAATCAAATTAGCTTTGCTATGATTGGCTAAAGTCTGGGCACGCCCCCGTGTTGTTTGATTGACGTCCAGCTATTTTCAAACCTGACAAGCTGTTTTGAAGGTCACACTTCAATGATAACGGTTATAATAGAAGAACTTAGTAATTTCTAGAAGTCTAGAAATGCTGGCTGTATTTGGAAACGATTTCTAAATACAAGTCACAGTTATGATTTCTATTGTGTTGGCCTAATGAATTATTAATGAGTTTGATAAATATATTTCATTTCATTAGTGGGTTCTAGTTCAATGTATTTACACAAGTTATGGTGTACCACAATATTACCCTTCCTCTGCTGATCTATACTTCTACCTATATAGGTTTTAGTTTCTAACAAAGCTGAAAGTGACACCTTGTACATGTACAATGAAGTCTGTGACGAAATTGGTTGGTACAAAGACATAACTGCCACAAATGTGAAAGAGTTTGTTGAAATGGCGTCATACCACTACTGCCTTGTGAAAAACAGAGCAAACTTGGATGAGTTCATCAGAGGATTGGATTCACTGCAGCTTGTTCAACTAATCAAACAATATCCAGGTTACTGCATAATGATAGTGTTAGCCGGGTTTCGGTTTCAGTCAATAACTTTATTCATGTGTCTATCTTCTACATGTAGCATGCCACAAGTGACGTTATTACTAATTTAGGACACTACATGAAATATGCAGTTAACCACATTGCCTATGGAAAATGTGAAATATATAATTTAGTAATTTGTAAATATATTTTTATAGAACAACTGAAAGGCGTGATGTGCTGCGAGGCAAGACCACTCACACCAGATGAAGTATACAACTTATTTTCCTTTGATTATGATGGCTTGTTGGGGAGCAATCTACGACAACAGGAGGAAGCTGCCACCATGAGTGTACCGTGATGGGCTGCAATAATGACACGAGATATCGAGAAAGGTTCGTTTTATTGTGTTTCTTAGTTTCTTTGTGTATAACGGCAATTTGAATAGCATAAAATGAAAATTATACGTGGTACACCGTATAATGTAGTTACTAGAGATTACTATATTTTACTAATCTTAGATGGGTCAATATGCCACATGTCAGGAGTATTTTGTGTCATTATTGCAGCCCATATGGCGCCTGGATTGTTGTGTTTGTGCCAAATCTAGACCAGAATGCACTCCGTTCAGCTACTTCCGGTCTATCCGTGAAAAGGTCTGGGTCTACATGTATGTGTATGTTCAGTTCCATCACACAAGATGCAATCTTGAGAGTGTTGTGACAAGACTAAACACAGCTGCATAGGAAACTAGAACTAAGTCAGAGTTGTTAGTTTTCACATGTGTGTTATTATATGTACATGGACAAGAATAACTAATGTTGCTATGAAAATGTGTTGTGCCATTGTTATGCATTGCTTATTTTAAAAATCATGTTAACAAAAGTTCAGAGAATAATATTGTTTTCATATTATAATATACAGTATATGGAGAGAGCTTCCATTATGTTGAGTGCATTACACAGTGTATCTGAACACAGGAAAATAAAATGATAATAAATGTTAGTCCTTTGTACCATGTAATTTGCAGCATTAACATTATAATCAGATTCACTTCATACTCTTACTCAATAAGTTCAAGTACTGACAGTAGTAAAGAAGATAACTAAACTTTACTATTCAAGTTGCCTTTCTAGGTACCCTCTAAACTGATAAGATATTGGAACAATTTTAGAGCATCATCAGCATTACATGGGTATTCCAAAGCTTCATCTTCCATAACATGCTCATAATATTCATCATAAATGTCATATGTGTCTTCAATATCTGTTTCACAGTGTTGTTCCATCCCATCTATAACATCTTTTGAAACGGGTATCAAACAATCCTGTGCTACAACATAATCAGGTAAATGAAATAAGATATCTGGAATACCTGGTATGGTATTGTGACGGGATCTCCTGATGTAATGACTATTCCATTGCTCCTTTACTTTATCAAGATCACACTGAAGAACCCTAGAGAAGCAGAACCAAAGACATTTCATATGATAAGTACTTCCAAGTTGTAAAATGCCTGATTCTAACAGATCCTTGAACAGATCTATCCACCAGCTTGTCCTGCTTCGTCGCAAGAAAGACCACCAACCCTCAATCCTTTGGTTAGAAGGAGATGTTCCATATTGGTGAGCTTTCTCTCCAGACCTTTCATCATCACATCCTTCTCTAAAATAGCACTGCATTCCAGCAATGATTCCATTCTCTGAACCACAATCAGTACGTACAAGTAAAGGGCAGCCTCCAAGCTCATTAACACAGTCTAAGTACAAACTTGCTGGGACTCTTGGGTCATTGTTTGAGCGTACTACTGACAACCACAAGATTCTTCTACTATAGCCACAAATGCCACCATGAATGGGGAACCCATAGGGTTTTAATTTATCATAACCTGAGATAATAAGAGAGTACATTGATGGGGTCAGTTATTTTCATAATCATTTATTTCACTGATATAAAACATGTAAATGAATGAATGCTTTATTCGCAGAATTCAATATGTTACAAATACAATATATAAATAATAACAATGTATGGTACTAGCCAATTAACCCAGAAAAACTATGAGAGTTAAACGAGTTGGGTGGCTAAATATAAAAAGCTTAATACAACAAGGTCTAAACGAGTTGGGTGGCTTAGAAATATAAAAAGCTTATGCATGGATCAATTCCAGCTGTTACCATTCCCCCCCGGGCATACCCCAGGGATTTGTAAGGACCTGTGTCCCAGGGTCTGGGATTTTGTACAACAACGTGGTTGCCCCGGGAGTGGGGGGTGGGGATAACTTGACCGAGCGTATATAATCAATGGAGGAATTCATAATAATGGAATTTGCCGGTAAAGAGACTACTTTTGTTGCCGATTGGCTTGAAAAACAAGGTCTTGCAAAGTTAAAGGCTTTCTTTGATTAAAAAAAGGCAGATGACTTCTTATCTCTACTGTTATGGTCAATAATTCTTTCTAAAAGGTGTCTAGCTTTATTATTAAACATGCCTTTAATATTATTCAATTGTTGGTTGCTTTTCCATTGCCCTGGGGTGGGGAATTTGTTATTTCTGGCGGCCCAGGGGCAGGGAATTTGTAGTCCCAAGAAAAAAAAATTACAAATCCCCGGGGTCAGCCCCGGGGGGGATGGCAGCCCGGGGGGGGGGGGGGGGGGGGGGGGGGGGGGGGAATGGTAACAGCTGGAATTGATCCATGCATTAATACAACGCTGTGTCTAGATGTCCGGCAGCCGGACAGAGTTTTGAAAATACTACATGTCCGGCAGTTTTTCATAGATACAATTTTAAACGTAAACAATTATTTTGACCGATTTAAACTATCCTAGCTTTGTTTGGGCTTCGAAATACCTTGTGACAAGCGCCATGGATTTGAATTTCGAAAATCACTCTGATCTCGGTACACCTATCAAATCAACACAACACGACACTTGGAGATTTTACATCGCGAACTGCCGAACAAGGTTTTGAAAATACTACATGTCCGGCAGTTTTTCATAGATACAATTTTAAACGTAAACAATTATTTTGACCGATTTAAACTATCCTAGCTTTGTTTAAACTGAGAGCCTTTTCAAATTCAAATGAAGCTCCAGAAGTGCTTGACATTTCTTACACAAAGGAAAGTGAGTTTAAGAGGAAAAACATCGACTGCCGGACATGTAGTATTTTCAAAACAGTTGTCCGGCAGTTCGCGATGTAAAATTTCCAAGTGTCGTGTTGTGTTGATTTGATAGGTGTACCGCGATCCATGGCGCTTGTCACAAGGTATTTCGAAGCCCAAACAAAGCTAGGATAGTTTAAATCGGTCAAATTAATTGTTTACGTTTAAAACTATCTATATAAGAAACTGCCGGACATGTAGTAATTTCAAAACGCTGTCCGGCAGTTCGCGATGTGTAGTATGGTGCTGAATATTTATAGGTACATTTCGAATCCAATATAAAGCTATTATACCAAGCGACAAATTACTTTATAACTAAAGCTAGCTGATTCGCTTCAAATTATACATAAAACATCGACTGCCGGACATGTAGTATTTTCAAAACTCTGTCCGGCAGTTCGCGATGTAAAATCTCCAAGTGTCGTGTTGTGTTGATTTGATAGGTGTACCGAGATCAGAGTGATTTTCGAAATTCAAATCCATGGCGCTTGTCACAAGGTATTTCGAAGCCCAAACAAAGCTAGGATAGTTTAAACACAGGAAGCCCAAGCTGTGGTTTTATGGAGAATATCGTAAAAATATTTTCTCCTGTAAATACTGTAATAAAAGACTTGAAACTGAGGTAGTGTCTTGTGGTCTTTATTTACTATCCCTGTGCAAATTTTCAGCGAATTTCAGCATTTTTTAGTGTCTCCCCTCACCCAGTAAAGAAAGAAGGCAAGGAAGGAGACGAAGCTCGAAAAATGGCTTCCAAAGCCGTTCAAATATTGCTCATTTTTTTCGTGAAAATCACCTGGGATTCAAAAATTAACCCCCATCAGCCAAGAGGGGATAAATGTACAATCCATCTATGCCAGTAATGTTAGCATACCTTCATAACTGAAGCTATCAGCCGCTGGTGACTCCATAATTCATCGCCATAAAAAGACCCGTTTATGCGTGACTCGGAATATCGACGACAACCAAACGGTCGCCACGGTCGAAGGACCTGGGCACTAGCAATAATCGAACCCACGGGGGGATATGGTAGTTGGTTGGGCCACACACCCGAATCTAAAAATGGCACGGAGGTAAGTTTGTTGCAACAAGACACTACCTCAGTTTCAAGTCTTTTATTACAGTATTTACAGGAGAAAATATTTTTACGATATTCTCCACAAAACCACAGCTTGGGCTTCCTGTGGTTTAAATCGGTCAAAATAATTGTTTACGTTTAAAATTGTATCTATGAAAAACTGCCGGACATGTAGTATTTTCAAAACTCTGGCCGGCTGCCGGACATCTAGACACAGCGTTAATCACAACAAGGTCCTCTTTGACATCATTGGCCAGGGTTTTTGGTAAAAGATACATTGTATAAGCTTACATATGTACATGTACAAGGGATTTGAAGGCAAGATACAGTAATACAGTAATAATTACCCTAAATGTTGATTATAAAGAATATTGTACGGTTTGAAGGGATTTAGGGTATTTTTGGTAACACCACTATCCCCAAAAATTATCACCAAACTGTCCAAAGCAATGTTTTACTCTGCTTACCGTCGAGGTGCCAGCATGAGTTAGGACCAGGTGAAGTGTATTTTCTTCTCGATAACTTTCTTGCACGTCTTTGTTGTACTCCTTGTGGGTCTATTTCAGTGACTAAACGAGCAACAAGTCGACGTGGTACATGAACATGATGTCTAAGTCTCAAGGAATGCCAGAGGCTTCGGTATCCAGAAAGTTGGCCAGGCCCTTTCTGGCTTTCGTTTCCTCGTTAAGAAGCTCTCTCACAACGCTTTCATCAATTTCATTTCCCTTCTTTTTCAATCCCAACGAGCGCAACTTCCTCTTAAGAGTTCTTACGTGCATAAACACTCCATGTTTCTCGAGAATTTTCACTATGACATCGTAGGGATAACCACGATGAAACGAATCTTCAATAAGCCAGTTCACGCTGTCGGCCGCCATTTTGAATTGGGGCAAACTTTTTGGAGAGGGCCTGGAACTAGTGAGTTTTATTAAGAAAACACGAAGGTCGGATTCGAAAACGTAGCTTCGTCTTTTTACTATTTTTGGATGACCATTCAGGCGATTCACCTATTTTTCGACTCAAATGAAAAGAAAAAGGTATTTTCTAAATACTGGTGGTGTTTTAATGGAATTGGTTGCGTTTTTCTTCTGTTTTGGGGGCTTTCATTTTCACTCAAATTCTGAGTCTGACAGCCAGTCTGACACTAGAACTTCGATCCATCGAGTTTGTATCCTGGTAACCGTAAGTAAACAAATAAACAAACTTTACCGCGAAAATTTGAACTGTGTTGTTGTTGCTTGATTTTAGTTTGTCGTCATTGATACATAGTAAGTTATTATCAGTCATTTAATGCCTTCATTGTAGCCCTTATTCGACACTTATCCTTCTAATTCCTTATTCAAAGAGGTTTCATCTATTGAGTTTATAACTATAAGCTAAGTCATATGTCATCTAAGACTTTCCAAGAAGAAAAACACGGTGCTATCTCTCAATTTTTGGATCAAACAGTGGGTGAACTTCGTCACTATCTCTCAGTTAGGGGATTGACAACAACTGGTACCAAGCTTGATCTAGCTGTAAGGGCTTTAATAGCACAAGAGCAGGGAGTTAGCCCCAAAGATACTCTAGAAGAAAAGACAAAGGGATTGCAAAGTTGTTATGATCAGCTGCTAAAAACTCTCGATATAGATGACCCTCTACAACTCCAAAATTGTGAGTGGAAGTCGGATGTTTCTCTGTGGCCCTTGGTACATCTTGGTACCATATTTCAATTTATCATTGATCAAAAATCCTTTGAAACTGACTATGTTGGCCAGTATAAGACAAAAAAGGCCTACTCTTATTTCATGTCTGGTTTTGTGCAGACCCTGCTGGTGAAGCAAAATGAAGATAGAGTGATAATCAAAGGAACAGTTTATCCTTCGCAAAAAATTAGAGAGCAACCAAAAGTTATTTGGGTAGTTTGCGAATGTCAGTCGGGAAAGGTGTTGGGCGCATACTGTTCATGTACTGCAGGCTTTTCACAATGCTGTAATCATGTGATTGCTGTACTCTACAAAATCGAATATGCAAACACAAATGAGATGATTAATCCTGCTTGTACTTCTGTTTCCTGTGGTTGGAATTCAGGTTCTGGAATAGCAGGGAGAGACATTGAATCTTCTAAATTAAAAGACATGAACATACGGCAACATGACCTTGCAAATCCTACACCAAAATTCTGTCTTCAATCAGAAATGAAGGAGGATTTTGATCCAAGAGCAAATATATCTAGAGGCAATGAGAGTGAGAGAGCACAGGCATTATATAAAAATGTACTAGATGTATGGGGCTTTCTCAGTATATCACCGTCCTGAATCCCTGAAAATTTGAATAACAATAGTTCATATTGTTGTATGCCTCGTTCTACAAAGAGTTCTTGATTTGAATAACAAAGGTTTTTCAGGATAGTGATATACTGAGAAAGAGCCAGATGTATGTCCATCAGCTGTGGTACTCACCTGCATTCCCATGCCTAAGGATTTCCAGTGCCCTTTGCCACTAACAGACATTGCCAAAAATGTAGTTAATGAAAATCCAGATTGCAATGAATCTGAACTCATTGAAGCCTTTAATATTAAACTCTCTTTCAATGATACACAACTAAATGAATTGGAAAAGATCACTAGAGGTCAAGACAAATCAAAAGCATGGAAACAACAAAGGGTTGGTTGTATAACTGGAACCAAGATGAGAGAAGTATTCACAAAAGTGAATACCCTAGCTAAAAAGAAGAAAACACAAACAGTCTCACCTCTTTTAGTCAAAATCTTTAAAGAAAAAAGTATTGAACAGCTGGAATCAGTCCAGTGGGGCAATATTCACGAAGACAGTGCTAGGTCAGCATTTTTTCAAAAAACTGTGAAAGCCCATAAGAATGGAAAACTGCACACAAGTGGTTTAATAACCAGTAAATCATTCCCTTATATCCGTGCAAGCCCTGATAATATTTTCACTTGCGATTGTTGCCCTGAATCACCCACGACAGTAGAGTATAAATGTCCATACAAGATAAGAGACAAGTCAGTCTCTGCATGGGAGGAAACAGATTTTCTCGAGAAACAAGGAGATAGGGTGGTCCTAAAAAGAAACCATAAATACTATAATAATAATAAACATATACACAAGTAACAGGTCAAATGGCAGTCAAGAATTGCAGCAAAGGATATTTTGTTACATGGACACCCTCTGATGTAATGGTAGAAGAGGTGCCATTTGATAAAGAACACTGGGCAGAAGTACTTAGAAATATTATTTATTTTTTTTAAACATATGTTGTTAAGGTTTTGTTGGGTATCAGGCCCTTGGAATTTTGTCCAAGTTGTGATAAGGTTTGTCTGGAGCTGGATGAAATGGGTGATGATGGGAAGAGTAGTATTAGTTGTATGGTATGCTCCATGCGGTTTCACTTGACATGTGCTGGCGTCACTTCTAGTGAAGATACAGAGGAATGGATGTGTAAATTTTGTCAGGATGTTGCATCAATGTTTTAATTATGAATAAATAATTATAACATTTATAACAACTAGATTGGTGCTCGACGTTTCGATACCTTCAGGCATCATTATCAAGAGTGAGACCAATCTAATGAGGACCTACAAATGTATGAGAACCAATCTAGTCATTATTTATAAATTTTATAATTAAAATGCTTCAGAACCAAATGTTTAGTAAAACATAGTGAGTGCTACTAGTGAGTTTATACTGAAGCAAGGTAAGAATTGATTTTATACACATAAAGGGTCTTGCAAATTTACCAATGCACTACAGACACTGATGACGTCATCTAATAGTGGTAACAGGGAGATGGGAATTTCTTTAGACAGAATATTATACTCTTTGATCCTTCTGATAGCTTTCTCCACAAAAATTCTAACATTTGCAATCCTTGACGTTGATTTGACTTCATTCTTAGACATTTGTAGCTGAGCATGTTTTGATGGTGGAATGGCCAGTTTGCACCGGTAAAATGCAAGTAATTCATCTATTTTAAATCCTCGATCTGCCATAATTTGATCTCCTGGCTGCAATTTTGTTAAAAAAATTGCTGTCTTTTACAATAAAAACATCACTAGCTCTTCCACCATATGTGTCAGAGACAAATGAGATTGAGCCATTAGGAGTGATGCCAATGAGTACCTTTGCTGTGTAGTGATGTTTGTAATTGCTCCAGCATTTGGCAGCAACAATCAGACTAGACGGTGTTTCAATAAAGAATTCGGTGCAGTCAATTATGCATCGACAATTTCTATAATACTTCTGAAAACTATCAGGTAGGTTTTTCAGAACTTCTTCCCTCTCGGGCCATATTATTAAAAACCTTAATTCTTTAGCCATCAATCTAATCCATGTGAAACAAATCATGCTACACAAACCTAGTGAAATTTTGAATCGAAAAGCAAGATCATCATTCAAAAGCCCTAGACGCAGTCTCATCATAACAAGCAGGAATTCTTGTTCTAAAGTTAACTTTCTCTGATTTCCATTTCTTCCACATGGCAACTCATATTGGTCAAGAAAAGTTGTCTTGACTTTAGACTCTCTTACTGTTTGACTTCGACCTTTCCAATATTTCATAATTTGAGCTGTATTCTGAAGGTGGTTGAAAATCATTTGAAAAGATTCTGGAGATGTGAATCCAGTGAATCTACGAACATCTGACTCACGAGTTATATGTTCGAACATAAGACTGGGCATGACTGTAATGCTGTCAGTTTCAAACAATTCTGTAGTACTGGTATGTGTACATGCAGAAGCATCTGCAGTGTCTTTGCACTCAGTTGAAAGCTGGATGGTTGATCTACATTTTCTCCTTTTTGGGGATGAATCATTAAAATCTCTTTGAACAAGGAAAAGTGTTGGATAAGGGCAAGAGTGTGTGGGTTTTCCATATTGAAAGTGATTTGAGCAAACCACTTTATAATTAGATGCCTCAAACTCTACCAATCCTTTTCCAACTTGCTTCTCCCAACTTTTCCTTGCTGTTGGATCCTTAGGGAAAGAATGGTACTTTATTTCCCCTTCCACATGACCTCTCTTCACCAGCTTCTCTGGATACCTGCTATCATTTTTGCATCCAGCCACACAACAATGGTGAGAAGGCATTTTAAAAATGACTGATAATAACTTACTATGTATCAATGACGACAAACTAAAATCAAGCAACAACAACACAGTTCAAATTTTCGCGGTAAAGTTTGTTTATTTGTTTACTTACGGTTACCAGGATACAAACTCGATGGATCGAAGTTCTAGTGTCAGACTGGCTGTCAGACTCAGAATTTGAGTGAAAATGAAAGCCCCCAAAACAGAAGAAAAACGCAACCAATTCCATTAAAACACCACCAGTATTTAGAAAATACCTTTTTCTTTTCATTTGAGTCGAAAAATAGGTGAATCGCCTGAATGGTCATCCAAAAATAGTAAAAAGACGAAGCTACGTTTTCGAATCCGACCTTCGTGTTTTCTTAATAAAACTCACTAGTTCCAGGCCCTCTCCAAAAAGTTTGCCCCAATTCAAAATGGCGGCCGACAGCGTGAACTGGCTTATTAAGTGCTGAGTAGACGCCTCTTGATCGCACTTCTCACACATGAGTCCAGCGCCAGAAATGTCTCTACCACAAGACATGCAAGACATTTTAATGCACACAACATGGCCATGGGCATGGAGGAACAACGCTAGCTATAGCTGGAGCCACAGGGAGCCCAAGCATAAATTCAGTAAAAAAATAAAATTCGAAATAAAGTATTTTTTCCCGCTATACACCTTTGTTGTCTGTTAACTTAACCTGCCTGGTGATTTTTGGGCTCCCTGTGGCTGGAGCTAGCTGTACTGTGAACACTCGTTTCCACAACCCTAACCCAGACCTCCTCTGCCAATATGCGCGCGCAGTACTTTGTGGTTTTTATTTGCAGCAACATTTTTGTAGCTACGGCCTTCTGGGAAGGCGTAGCTACTATGCCATCGAGTCCATCGAGTGTGAAAGTAAGTGTGTCCGTAAGTAACTTTTCGGGTTGACTCGGATTCGTTCGGAAAATCCGAAAATCCGATTGAAGTGAATCGAACGAGAGCCGCGAAGACGAGTGAAGACTAGAAAACCTTTTCCCGATGATACCAGATGTATTTTTGTTCTATTCTCGTCTTGACTGGCGTTTTGTTCGACTACATTTTGACAATATTGTCAACTCTCGTCAATAATCGACTTCTTATCGACCGGGTTATCGATTGCAACGTACACGCTACGTTTATCTCCAAGTGCTCCGGCGATGTGTGATGTTTACGACTGAGCTAGTGAGGTAAAGCCGACTATTGACAATGAATTTGTGCTTTTCTGCATCAGTAATCAAGCACAGCTTTCAAGCAATGTGTCCAGTGTTTTCCCGTAATTAATTGTTCAGGTTTTTTGACAATCTTTATATAATTTCCACCAGGCAAACGATCGCCGAACCAAGATGTTTGTTCAGTCGTTGACGGCCACGATGGTCTTCTAGAATATCATGCCCGGGCTCTGACTTGTTGCTTTATACCTTTCGTGGGCCAACACATTTTAATTCGCCACTCTTTACTTGTTTAGCACAGCATTAAAACATACATTGCTATTACAATTAGTAACAGTTCTATTATATCTGTTCTCTCAAATAAATGATTGTTACGATTACCAAATGTTGTTGTTGATTAAATTATAAATAACAGTCAGTATTTTCGTAGTTATTCTCTTCATGTAGACCAAGGAGCTGTGCCAGACTGTTGTTTGTTGTCGATTTCCGTTCATATCGATCGTTTACTGAATTACTTGTGTAAAACTTGTGAACAAACGTTTGTTTTTATTTTTGTTATTATGGTACATTATATATATATTTATAGCTTTACTGTTCTTTTGGACAGACGAAGAGCCACTTCGGTGGAAATGCTATCATTAAACCATTATTATTATATTTATTTTCATTTTTGTTACACCAACATCACAACATTTTCTTTTCACATTACAATTTATTTTCTCCATAATTTCTTTCCTTCATTTCTCTACTGTATCTATTTTTCTCTTTTCTTAACTCATTGTCTATTCATTTTATTACTGGCTTCACAGCAGTAGCTACATGCAGTCCTAGACTGCCTATTTTTTTTATTTGCAGCAACAATTTTTTTATTTGCAGCAACATTTTTTTTATTTGCAGCAACATTGTTTTTATTTGCAGCAACAATTTTTTTATTTGCAGCAACAATTTTTGTATTTGCAGCAACAATTTTTGTATTTGCAGCAACATTTTTTTTATTTGCAACAACATTTTTTTTAATTTGCAGCCGATTCTTTTATATTTGCAGCAACATTTTTTTTTATTTGCAGCAATTCTTTTTTATTTGCAGCAATTCTTTTTTATTTGCAGCAATTCTTTTTTATTTGCAGCAATTCTTTTTTATTTGCAACAGTCATGTTTGTATGTAGTAACTCTTTTATTTGCAGCATGTCCCCTGTGGGCTTCCGTAGTATATCCATGAACAGGAGTTCTTTTGTTACTCATTCATTATTCACCACTTATTCATCGGCCGTTTGTCAAAAGATTAATTTTAAAACTGATTAGCCTCCACCCCTGCATGCCATCAGATAACATTTCATCCCTGCGCGGGCGCATGTCCCGTCCTTCGCGAGGACGTCTCGAGGGTTGCGTGAGTGCGAGAGCGCGCGCGCGCGTATCTCGTCCACGCAAGCAAAGTCACGCATGTCTGGAGGCTATTTCTAATCAGCAGTGAGAGATCAATGGTTCAATTGGGAAGTACTTAAACTTGTCTAATCAAAGGCAAGGCCGATAGATGAACAAGACCCGGGACAAGACGCACTCGCAACGAAAACAAGATTCCATTTCTTATATAGTCATGAACAAGTGGAGATACGATGGAACCTCGCTATCTCGAACTCGGCCATCTCGAAAACCTCACTAACTCGACCAAGAAACAATATCCCCTCATGCTATTTTCCTGTTTACTCTGTTATCTCAATGAACTTCCACTATCTCGTTTTCTTTCCTTTGACAGTTCGAGATGGCGGGGGGTCCCATTTCTTATTTCGTGATCCAAGGAGTTTTTCTGACTCACGGTTGCTTTGCTTTGGGCGGGAAGCTTTTCAATAAGTGTTCATTTTCCTCTCATTCACTTTCTCTTCTCGCAGTACTGAAAAGGAATGACGAAGCCTACAATTGGATGAATCGTGAATCCATTGTCTTCTGTTCGGAATATCGGCATCCAAGGTCACGACAAGAACGGAAGTATCTTTACCGCAGTTTGAACTCTTCACTGATCACTCGGTAAAGGCCTGAGAGTTCAGGAGGGGTTCTACTCGGTGCCAAACTGCTAGAGGGTGCCTGTATAGATGAGCCTTCCTGGGAAGAGCAATTATTATAAATACGCGCTAACATCTGGGTAACTTTTTTACGTACGAGACGAGACCAGTAACTCCACATCATGGCGTCGAGTGGCTTGCCTCTCCTCGTTCTCTGGACGTGTCTCTGCTGTGTACGCTGTCAAATCCTTGAATGTACAGGTAACTGCTTCCTTTCTTTCGTCACCGAGCGTAGCATTGCTTATTTTCTATACAAAAGCTAGCGCAATAGGTTTACGCGTTCAATAGCTACTGATTGTT